>OY992876.1:323591684-323716684 GCA_963921405.1 Cepaea hortensis | reverse complement strand
GTGTATCAGTGTATCAGTGTGTCAGTATATCAGTCTGTCAGTGTATCAGTCTGTCAGTGGATCAGTGTATCAGTGTGTCAGTGTATCAGTCTGTCAGTGTATCAGTGTGTCAATGTGTTAGTCTGTCAGTGTATCAGTGTGTCAGTGTATCAGTGTTTCAATGTGTTAGTGTGTTAATGTGTCAGTCTGTCAGTGTATCAGTCTGTCAGTGTATCAGTCTGTCAGTGTATCAGTCTGTCAGTGTGTCAGTGTATCAGTGTGTCAGTGTATCAGTGTGTCAGTGTATCAGTGTGTCAGTGTATCAGTCTGTCAGTGTATCAGTGTGTCAATGTGTTAGTGTGGCAGTGTATCAGTCTGTCAGTGTATCAGTGTGCCAGTGTATCAGTCTGTCAGTGTATCAGTGTGCCAGTGTATCAGTGTGTCAGTGTATCAGTGTGCCAGTGTATCAGTCTGTCAGTGTATCAGTGTGTCAGTGTATCAGTCTGTCAGTGTGTCAGTGTATCAGTCTGTCAGTGTGTCAGTGTATCAGTCTGTCAGTGTGTCAGTGTATCAGTCTGTCAGTGTATCAGTGTGTCAGTGTATCAGTCTGTCAGTGTATCAGTGTGTCAGTGTATCAGTCTGTCAGTGTGTCAGTGTATCAGTCTGTCAGTGTGTCAGTGTATCAGTCTGTCAGTGTATCAGTGTGCCAGTGTATCAGTGTGTCAGTGTATCAGTGTGCCAGTGTATCAGTCTGTCAGTGTATCAGTGTGTCAGTGTATCAGTGTGTCAGTGTATCAGTCTGTCAGTGTGTCAGTGTATCAGTCTGTCAGTGTATCAGTGTGTCAGTGTATCAGTCTGTCAGTGTATCAGTGTGCCAATGCGTTAGTGTGTCAATGTATCAGAGTGACAGTGTGACAGTGTATCAGTGTTTCAGTGCGTTAGTATGTTAGTGTTTCAGAGTGACAGTGTGTCAGTGAGAGATAGAGAGAGAGAGGAAAGGAAAGACAGAGAGATTGATAAACAAAGATTGATGGAGTAACGACAATAGAGAGAGTGAGAGGAAGAGAGAGAGAGAGAGAGAGAGAGATAGAGAGAGAGCGAGAGAGAGAGCGAGAGAGAGCGAGAGAGAGAGAGAGAGAGAGAGAGAGAGAGAGAGAGAGAGAGAGAAATGGGTAAACAAAGATAGAAAAACAGGCGACAAGAAACAGAAATGAGAAAACAGACACACACACATTGTGTGTGTGTGTGAGAGAGAGAGAGAGAGAGAGAGAGAGAGAGAGAGAGAGAGAGAGAGACGATCTTGCGGTACTTGAAGTCATTGCTTGCTGGCGTACGTGCCTGTACGTGGTTGTACGAGCAAATGTGATGTCTCCCGACTGTCAAGACTGAACCAAAACAATGTGGATACTAGACACAAGATATTCGGTGTACTGACCCACTTCTTCACGCTGTCTCTTGTTCTATTATTATCCCTATTTCACACCGTCTATTATTCTACTATCTTCCATATTATGTATTTTTTGGTGCACACTTACTTGGACAATGAGCAGTCAAGCTGAAAAGCATCTGATGGCTGCAGAAATGTGGTTTCTGAGGAAAATGCAAAGAATACCATGGACAGACAGAAAAACCAACGACCAAGTACTACAGGAGACAAATGAACATCGTAAACTGATTAGAGAAATTAGACGTAGACAGTCAAAATTTTTTTGGACATGTTATGAGAAGAAATGGATTGGAGAACTTAGTGACAACTGGCAAGATCGAAGGGAACAGACCAAGAGAAAGACCGAGAGGAAAATACCTGGATGGCTTGGCTACATGGCATGGACGAGACAGGAACAGAGAGCTGATCCACGACACTGGTGATCGAGTGAAATGGCGAGTCATGACCGCCCACGCTTTCCGGCATGGCACATGATTGATTGATTGATTACGTAGAGTTACCGTTTCTCAAAATAAAGATAAATTAAGGTGCCCAAAGAAGCAAAGAAAGAAAGACTGTTTATTTTTCCGTTCATTTTGAACCCGAGCGTAGACCATACTTGACTGATTTGTACGCGTGGGCCAGCTTTCCCCATTACCAGTGTCACTCGCCATCAGGCGAACCCATTCCGACTTCTGAGGTACTTGTAATTTACGTCCCCAAGTCAGGGACGAGAAGTCAACGTTTAAGTCTAACTAACATATGGGGAGAATCCACAACCACGACATCAACGCACGGGAAGTTTAAGAGCGAGAGCTCTTATTCATTAGGTCAGGCAACTTCCAAAGGAAGAATACATATCAAGGCATAACACGTATGTCCTAGTACACAAGACAACAATATGAACATCTGAACTTTATAACTGTCCAGTTGACAGGGTGAAAGAATCACAGCCTGACAAGATGGCGTCAGCACAGAATGATCAATGCTGCAATACATGACCACCAGACGCATGATCGTTAGCAAAAGATGACCATTCTGTGCCTACAGACGGGCAGAGATTGAATAAACGCGCGCGCGCGCGCACACACACACACACACACACACACACACACACACACACGTGTCGCACAAAGCACGAACTCCGTAGCTCCAGCGACGACTCCCAGCAGTCTCAGACAAAACTGGGAACCGAACGACGCAGACCGGAATCGAACCCAGAATCTTCGCATCCCGAGGCATGTGTCATAACCACATGGCCTCGTAGATTTCCCCCCCCCCCCCCACACACACACATTAATATCATCATTATCACGTGCCATGCCGGCAAGCGTGGGCGGTTTCGCATCACACTCGATCACCAGCGTCGTGTATCAGCTCAGAATTCTTGTCTCGACCATGCCACGTGGACAAGCCATCCAGGTATTTACTTCTCTGCCTTCCCCTTGTTCTCTTCCCCTCAATCTTGCCAGTTGTAACCAAGTTCTCCAATTTATTTCTTCTCATAACATGACCAAGATTTCACAGCATCGGGTTTACCCCATCTGGTGGCTCGGACTCTGTCCACAGAATGACAAGCATCCTGCCGAGAGCATCGCACAGAGCACGAACTTAGCAGCTCCAACGATGACCCCAGTGAGGTCTGTGGTGTAGGGGTCATCACGTCTGCTTTACGCGCAGAAGGCCGCTAGTTAAAACCTCACCAGAACCTCCATAAATAACCAGTGTCCGGCAGATACCAGACAGGATCAGAAAAAGCACGGAGTCACACTGGAAACATAAATGGTTCAAGATATCTACAGAACACCCATACACATACATACACACATTGGCACCTTGCCGTCTTGACAGACAATAGTTTGTGCTTCAAAAAGGCATAATAACCTTTACCCATGGCGGTAGCGAATGTGACTAATAAGGCCAATTCGCGCTGTAAATGACCGTTCACAGTGGGTGCATGTAAACACGTGGTCATTTCCACCATCCTGCACCATCTTACGTCTCACACTCTCGGTGTGTTACTTATTTGCAATAATTTTTTCCTTTGTCTTTATTCCATTTCTGATGTTTGCCCTCCATGCAACACGTTCAGCGGCGACTTGCTCCCAATGTGCATTATCAATGCCTGTATCAATCATGTCCCGTTTACACACATCTTTGTATCGTAGTAGAGGCCGATCCTGAGACCTCTTACCCATCTGTAATTCACCAAAAAAAAAGATGTCCTTGGTATTCTACCATCATCCATCCTCCTAAGATGTCCTATCCATCTAAGTCTACGAAAACTTAGCATGGAATAAACCGTCATACAAACTGATCTTTCCAATACTTCAATATTTGTGATTTTGTCTTGCCACTTAATACCAAGAATTCTTCGCATACACCGCATATGAAAGCTGTTTAAACGTTTCTCTTGGTGTGAATAAGTTGTCCAGGTTCTTAGTGTGAGTAAATTGTCCAGGTTTCACTGCCGTTCACTGCCATAAAGAAGAGTACTAAGGATACAGGCTTGATAGACAAGGACTTTTGTTTTGGCAGTAAGCTTCCTGTTCTCCCAGACTTTTTCTTAACCTGTTCATTGTTGTTGCTGCCTTACCAATCCTGATGTTGATTTCCTGATGTAGGGATAATTTGCTATTTACCACTGATCCTAGATATGTAAAATGGTCTATCATCTCTAGTTCGGCGTTGTCAATAAAGATTGATGGTACCCTATGTGCACCTTGTGATATAATCTGTGTCTTCTTTTTGCTAATTGTTAAACCAAATTCAGAACAAGCATTGGAGAATGCAGATAGTAGACTTTGTAATTCTTCCTCAGAGTGGGTCGTAACTGCAGCATCATCTGCAAAAAGCAACTCTCTGATCAGTACCCTCCTAATTTTGGTCTTGGCCTTCAATCTCTGAGCATTGTAGAGGTTGCCATCTGAGCGTGAGTGAGTGTATATACCACCATCCTGATCACGAAAGGCATATTTCAGTAGAAGTGAAAAGTTATTCCAAAGACGGTGGGAGCTAGTATACAACCTTGCTTAACTCCACTCTTGATTTCAAACTCTTCAGAAGTTGCACTATCAAACTTGATTATACCCTTCATGCCTGTGTGGAACGATTCCACAATGGACAGAAGAGTTGTTAGGCAGCCAATCTTCTTTAGTGCCTTGAACAGACCCTCACGACTGATCAAATCAAATGCCTTTGTGAGGTCGATGAAGGCAATAAACAGTGGTTGATTCTTTTCACGGCATTTTTCTTGCATTTGTCGTAGTGAGAATATCATATCAATGGTAGACTGGTTCTGTCGAAAGCCACACTGTGATTCGGAATAGACTTGATCTCCTAGGACTTGAAGTCTGAGCAGAACAATTCTGGCAAACTTTTCCAACAATACACAGAAGTGAGATACCCCTATAGTTGTTGCAGTCGCTCCGATCGCCTTTGTTCTTGTACAGTGTTATGATGCTTGAATCTTTGAAATCCTGTGGGACTTGTCCTTCTCGCCAGCATAGCTTTATTAGCTGGTGGATCTGTAGAGTGAATTTGTCTTGCCCACTCCCGATAACCTCTATTGGAATCCCATCTTTACCTGGAGCCTTGCCAGATGCAAGTTCATTTATAGCACACTTAACTTCTGTTATGGTGGGAAGTGTGTCCAGGTGGTCAAGAGTTGGTAGAGCCTCTTTGGCGTTAAGGGCATCATTCGCTAGTTTGGTCTCACTTGAGTAAAGCTCCAGATAGTGCTCTACCCATCTGTCCAGCTGCTGTTTCTTATCAGTGATGATTTCACCAGTCAAGGTTTTCAGCGGTGCACTTCTTTTGATCATTGGACCACAGGCTTTCTTTATTCCTTCGTACATGCTTCTGATGTTTCCCTTATCACTTGCGATTTGAATGGACTCACATAACTTGATCCAATAATCATTTGCAGACTGCCTGGCAGCCGTTTGCACATCCTTCCTAGCTTGCTTTAGCTCACTCATAGTGTTACGTGTTGGTCTTTCCTTGTTTCTTAAGAGAGCTATCTTCTTCTTATCAATCAAGGGCTGCAGAGTCTGGCTGTTTGCCGCAAACCAGTCCTGCCTCTTATGATCCACAGTGCCGTAAACCCCTACGGCAGTTTTATAAAGAGTTTCCTTAAGTTGACCCCACTTTTCACTTACTATACAATTTTCTGGTGTATCAGTGAAAGCGTCAAGTTGCTGTTGAAACTGAAAGCACTTTTCAGGATCGTGAGTGTTAATAATATTAATCCTGGGGCTAGATTTGTGTTTAGCTGTGTAGATTCTCTTTGGTCTCAGTCTAATCCTTGCAACAACCAAAGAATGATCCGTATCACAGTCAGCGCTGTGGTAACTTCGAGTCAATGATATATGGTTCAGATGTCTCCGTGTGATGATGAAGTCCAGCTGGTGCCAATGGTCGGATCTTGGATATTTCCATGTGACCTTAAGCAGCTCTTTTGTTTTAAAAAAGGAGATTGTAATACATAGATCATTTCTGGTGCAATGCTCCAGCAGCCTTTGCCCATTTTCATTCATGCGACCGATGTTGTATTTTCCAAGGCACACTGGCCATGAACTCGAGTCCTTCCCACACGAGCATTGAACTCACCGAGCATATAAATGTAGTCAGATTTTGGAACTGCCTTGATCACGGAGTCTAACTCCTCATAGAACGAATCCTTCATATCATCAGAAGAATCGAGTGTCGGTATATATGCAGTAATAATGGTGACAAAACCACAAGAGGTTGCCAAGCGCAGGGATAATAGTCTTTCATTTCCTCCTGCTGGAATTTCAATCATTCCCAGTAGCGAATTCTTCACTGCAAAGCCCACACCGTGTTGCCATTTTTCTGCCTGCCCTCTACCCTTCCAAAAAAAGAAAGAAGGGTGTAATTGTTTTCCCTGAGTGACCCTTCCTCAGCGAGGCGAGTCTCCTGCAGGCCAGCAATATCAATGTTAAGACGATTGAGTTCGGCATCAATCACAGCCATTTTTCTCACATTGTCAATATTGGTCAAGTCAGTAGAAAATCCTGGACACATGGTTCTCACGTTCCAGGTTGCAAGCCGTAGCTTGAGGTTTCTATTATTCTTTTTTATTAGTATCTGGTGCGTTGGTTTTACAGACTGCGATTCAGATTTTGTCCTAGCCCCAAGCACCCATTGAAGCAGGCAGGCTGTGGCTGATCAGCACCCAAATGGCCGTGGGCTGCCCAGCCTGATGCGGGCGGTAGCTGATCAGTGACACCTATAGGTGTCTCGTACCGTCAGAGGCAACGCGTGGCGCCCCATGTCTACGCCAATTGACAAGGACTTATAACCCGTAACAGTTGCCTCTCGCTTTGATTCCGAGACCGGTTAAGACCAGGGATGGAGTTATTGCCTCTCCATAGTACAAAGCCTGGGCTAATATATAGAGATCATGTGTTGCCCACGCAGCATGATCCCTCTCTCGGCCTGCCTATTCACTCCAGCGGAAAGTTAACACCTATACATCTGGAACAAGACAAGCTGCAAAAGCTGCCGGATAAGCAAAGCAATGCTCTAACTCTCCGCCTGTCGGAGCTTCGATCCTAGACCAGCTACCAACCAAGGCTTAGGGCCTGGTCTTCCCTGCCACGACATTTTGTCATTGGGTTGCATTTCCGCGCACCAGGGTAAGGCTTGTACCCTCCCAATTGCGCTCTTCCGCCCGAAGCAGTTGGCACAATGTGGGGTGTTGGTTTTTGTAAGCGCCGCTCAACGTTCGGCGCTAACAGAAAGCAGGTAGTACCGTTTACTGTTATACGGTAGCTCAGTCATATCTGACTAAGACCTGAGAACAGAACACTCAAGTCTAGACAACACATAGTATGCAAAGAGTACAAATAGCACACAATCTCATAGACTTTGCCGTGGACGGAAAATTATAATGTAGACAGGCAAAAATGATTTTATGGTTATCTTAGCATGGGTTGCTTGGATTAGGGGTCTGGAGTACTTCAGTGAATGAACGGAAATACCAGAAGTGGCTACGGGCAGCTGAACAAGAATAGAATTACAAACAGCGGCGGACGTCGCGGCGACAAACATACAAAAGAACCAAATAATAATATACAAACGTTGAGTTGAGTTGAGAATTCAGTTGAGCCGAGTTAAGAACCGACATAACTACATTCAGGACATTCCCACATACGCTCCGTCCCCTCGTTCAACAACCAGAAAAGAGTCATACTGCTAATGGTTCCAACTGCCATCAGATTGTAAGTTCTCATGGTTTTCGCTCTCTGTTTTGAGATTCGTCGAGAATACAAATATAATAGCAGAATGGATACGTAAGTACATGTCGTCAACATGCACAAATAAAGTTCAGATAACTTTCAGTAGTTTGCCATTGATTTGTGAACAAGAAGTCAGTGTTGAAGCCCGACGGGATAATATACAGAAGTGGTATTTAGCTAGCCAATGGGATAATATACAGAAGTGAGTAGTAATGCATGTTGTAAATCCCTCGGAATGTGGCATATTTTGTGGTATGAAATGTGTCATAAAATGTGGTATGACGCGTGGTATGACGATGCCGTGTGGTATGAAGATTCATACCACCCGGTCGAATATTCTTCGTGTTTTTCCTATATGTTTTTTGATTGTCTGTGGGTTAAAAAAGAATTTAAATGGCCTGTAAATTATGCAATGTAGTTGTTGATATTAATCATGTGTAACAATGGAAAGATCAATTAAACTATGGCGCCAGGTTTGCTAATTGATTCAGAAGATGTCAGCCGGTGTAATGAATTAATTAGGTTCCCGTTTGTATAGACGGTATAACAAACCCGGCAACCAGCATGATCTTTTCTTTATCATATAACAGCTGTGGTAGAACGTATCGATTTCTTATCAAACTCAACAAGGAAATATGGTAATGAAAGTGTGCGGTGCAAAGTCTTTTTTTTTAAATTCGAGATTGTATCTCCAGCTGCGGTAAAATAGTCCTTTCATTAAAACCATCTGTGTATTGACGTCAGCCGGTGTAATGCATTAATTACTTCCCGTTTTGTATAGAAGACACTCAAACTGGGACGTACCAGTATGATGATTATCGCACAACAGATGTTGCAACACTCGGCAAATGCAACAATGAAATTGTGCGCATATCAAGATGACGTTAAATATATTTGACCGGTGCTTTAGTAGCACAATACATAAACAGGCGCACAGATGCGACAAGTCAGTACCTTTTTGGTTTATAACTCAACCAGCTGCATGGTAACATATTTCGATGTGGTACAAAGACATTTTTAATTCTAGATTTTATCTTCAGCCGTTGCAAAATATTCCCGACAAAAGCCGTGATTACAGAATGGGAAGAGCTGTTAAAAATCAATAACGCTGGTTTCGTTTTCCCCCTAATTGGGAACAACGGGTTATAGACATTAATACAGATGACATGTGTGCGCGTATGAATACAATATCGCCGCCTGAATAAAGGGTGTCAGGTGGGGTTGGACACATCAGGTGTATAAAACCTGTGGAATATGAGCTGTAAAATTCATATTCTGGCAGCCAGCTGAAGCTAATACACCGGGATGAAACCAGGTCTGGACCACAACTAATGGGGGTGAGTATAAGGTTCGTGTGTGTCTGTGTGCGCTGGTGTGTCTGTGTGCGCTGGTGTGTGTGTGTGTGTGTGTGTGTGTGCGCGTGTGCGGTTGTGTGCGCATGTATGTCTGCATGTGTGTCTGCGTGTATGACTGTGTGAGCTGTGCGGTTGTGTGTGTGTGTGTGTAGGTGTCTGCATGTGTGTAGGCGTATGTATGTCTGCATGTGTGTAGGCGTATGTATGTCTGCATATGTGTCTGTGTTTGTGTGAGTGTGTGTGCGTCCGCATGTGTGTCTGTGTGTGTGTGTGTGCGCGCGGTTATGTGCATATGTATGTCGGCATGTGTGTATGTGTTTGTGTGAGTGCATTGGCGGCTGGGTGTGTGTGTGTGTGTGTGTGTGCGCGCACGCGCGCGGTTATGTGCATATGTATGTCGGGATGTGTGTATGTGTTTGTGTGAGTGCATGTGCGCTGGTGTGTGTGTATATGTGTGCGTGTGCGCTTGTGTGTGTGTGTGTGCGTATGTATGTCTGCATGTGTGCGTGTGCGTGTGCGCTTGTGTGTATGCGTCTACATGTGTGTGTGTGTGTATGCGTCTGCATGTGTATGTGTGTCTGTGTATGCGTCTGCATGTGTGTGTGTGTGTGTGTGTGTATGTGTGTGTGTGTGTGTGTGTGTGTGTCTGAGGTTGCATGCTTTTGTACTTATGTTTATGGTTTAACTTATCGTGTCCACGTGTTTTCTGCCTTGTACCTATTGTTTGTAACAGTGTATGGTTAATACGTCTACCGTATGCACGTCTTATTCGTGCCCTTGTGTTTATTTGTTAATAAGACACTGAGTCTGTTTTGGAGTCTTTAGTAGATGCTATTGTTACACACAGTAAACAGCTGGGGTTAGAATTAATAGTTGTCTCTAAGAAAGAAATACTACATAATGTACAAGTACATGAGCATATTCTTAAACCAAAGTGAGTCGTTTCAGCAATATTGGACCAGTCTTATAGAACCTGGTTTGAAGACATTACAACAAAAAAAGCGACAGGGTGTCATATACACGTACATGTCCCTGTACCTGTGTGCTTCTTGGTGGAGCTGAATAGTAATGTTTTGTGTCTTATTTTCACAGATCGCCTTGTATCTAAGATATGGAAGGATCACAACCAGAAAGTCGACCGTGTCCACAACCAGTATTGCCTTGTGTCTAACCTAACAAAAGGGTCACCACCAACGAGTTGATAGTACGCTCAGGTATGTATGCATGTATGTGAATATGTATATGTGATTATGTATATATGTATGCATGTTTGTGAGTATGTATATATGTGTATATATGAGTATGTATATATGTATGTGTATAGGTGAGTATGTATATATGTGTATATATGAGTATGTATATATGTGTATATGTGAGTATGTATATATTTATGTGATTATGTGTATATATGTGAGTATGTATATATGTATGCGTATGTATATATGTCTGTGTGTAGGTCGGCATGTGTGTACATATGTATATGTATATGTCGGTATATGTGTGTATATATGTATGTTTGTGTATATGTCGGTATATATGTGTAAATATGTATGTTTGTGTGAATACTGGTAACTCTGATAGATATAACCATAGGTTAATGGTTTATGACCTAGTGATATGAAGACATCAAAAGATTTTTTTTTTTCTTAATAGACACTGACGTTGTAGCGTCCCCTTCTGTACTAATGCGGTGGTTGTCCTTTTACTGAAGCTGTGTCTATTTATTCAGCTCTCGGTTAATTTCACTCAGCTCTTGTGGTCTTTCATATTCAGTGTTAACAAAATTTGATCAAAACCATCGTCAAATATAATTTCTAGACCAGGTGTCCAACTATAATGAAGTGAAGGTGATTAAGTTAACTCAAATATGTTTTACCTTCATATTGACTATAAATATTAACTGTATATATGTCACTGGCTACCTAGTGGCAACTCAGCGCAAAGTATATTACACACATATCTATTTAGCGTTCAGTAGATGATTAAAAAATATGAAAAGTAAAAAATATTGCTGGTCACTAACAGGTTTGTGTTTGTTACTTTCACAGGTGTACGTGTTCAACTGAAAGACAAAGAAACTGTATCCTTGTATCTACTACTAACAAAAACAAAAGCCCGTAGAACTATAGAAATCTGGTAGCAATCTGCTACTATCAATCACCTAACCGCGAATTACCGTATTGTCGTCAATCATCACTATGGCCACCCCTCAACAGAAAGAAGGCTACCCGTGTGTTATCTGTGGGAAAGTGTTCAAGGAAAAACACACTCTAACCCGTCACACTAAGACAGTTCACGCCACCATTGATGAAATGTATAAATGTCATATATGTGACAAGCCATTTAATAGAAAATATAGTCTACAAAGACACATACGTACATACCACCAGACTTCCATAGAAACTACACTAGCATCATCGTCATCAGCATCATCAGCCTCTACACCTTCAGCATCATCAACAACATCATCATCAGCATCAGCACCAGTAGCATCAACATCGCGTAAAAGACCAGCCTCAACACAGACACACAATGCTAAAAAACAGAAACAAGACACAAATATTCTAGAGCAGTTAGCACACGAGGAAGCAGTCCTTTTAGAAGCCGAAGAATTATATACATTACACAAACTTCCAATACCCATCCAACAGACATACAGGGCCAACTGGGAAACCATCAAAACACACCACAAAATCAACAAGCATCTGTCTATCTACACGTTCTTTATTAGTCCAGAGACACAGCACCCAATCAATTGGACATCTGCCTTGAATAAGATCTTCAATACTCAAACTACTCGCTTCAAAATAAACTTCAGCCACCACAGTGTCCTTAGACACCGAGAGACACAAGACTTTCACTTCTTCCATGCATCATGTAACAACGCCTCCGTACTAAATATCCCACCTCTCATAAACAACAGACAGGACTTTGACACATTTATCAACACCGTACACGAACACGATATTCTTACATATGCTACTCAACAACGGCCAGACACCAAGTACACAATAGAAACAGTAGCGGCCACGTCCTTTTATGTGTTTCATATTCCCGAGTTCCCCATAGGTTGTTGCTTATCTGATATTCCTATACACATCATACAAAATAAAGCCATTAACACACTGCAACAAGACTCTAGCTCGAAACAGTACTCAGATAATTTTTGTTTCTTCAGAGCCCTGGCGGTATGTAGGGGTGCTAAAGTTGGGGATCTTACGAAAGACACGAAGGATTTAACTGAGAAGTGGCGAAGACATCAAAATATACCTTCTTTAACTAATTTTCCCGGGATTAAACTAATTGACGTACCTATTTTAGAACAATGTTTTGGTCTTAATATCCATATTTTTGAGTTCAGCGAGACCCAGGATCTGATCCCCAAACTTAGAGGTAGTGGGAAATATGAAGCAACATTAAGACTATTATTGTTTAAAGAGCATGTCATGTATATTAACGATATCGATAGGGCATCTCGGACCTTTGGTTGCGATAAATGTGGGAAGTTATGGAAGGAATTTTGGAAGATGGAAAGACACTGTAAAAGCTGCAATGGGGGTAAGACTAAAGAGTGGTTTAAAGGCGGGGTGTACAACCCACCACAGACCATATGTGAAATACTGTCAAACCATGGACTCAAAGTAGACCCTGGCTATGTATACCCATTCAGAGCCGCCTTCGACTACGAATGTTACTTTGAAAGTAATAAGCTGCCTGTGGAAACCAAATCTACGAAATTCTTAGCTAAACACATACCCCTTAGTTGTTCAGTAGCTTCCAATGTCCCCGGTTTTGAATCACCTGTATGCTTCATCTCATCAGGTGACCCCCAGGAGTTAGTGGACAGAATGTTTGAGTATCTGAATCAAGTCGCTGAGAAAGCATATTCAGAACTACGGGTGGTTTTCGATGGGGTATATAAAAAATTGGAGGAACTACAGAAAACTAAACTAATTGATAGGTTCGATGGTTATCTAACAGAATTACCGGTGCTGGGGTTCAACTCAGGGAAATACGATCTTAACATAATTAAACCGTTTTTAATCTCGCACTGTGTAAAACAATACCCTTTAAAATTTGTAGTGAAAAGAAACAATAACTTTATGTGTATCGCCACTGAAAAGCTAAAATTCCTAGATATTAGCAACTATTTAGCGCCAGGGTTCAGTTATGCAAAATATTTAGCGGCATATGGCATCACCGAGACAAAAGGCCAGTTTTGCTATGAATACATCACACACTTAGATAAATTAAGGGAAACACAGCTACCCCCACACGCAGCCTTCTTTTCCAAACTTAAAAACACCAACATTACAGAGGCAGAGTACCAAGAATGTCAGAAGGTCTGGGGCAAGTACCAGATGAAGACATTGAAAGATTTTCTAATCTGGTACAACAACAAAGATGTCGATCCCTTTCTCAGTGCCTTACAAAAACAGGTTACATTTTACGGTGAGTTAGGGGTAGACATGTTTAAGGACGCCATTTCTGTCCCCGGGGTCACTTTAAAATACCTGTTTAGGACCCTCCCCAAAGACATCTCATTTTCCTTATGTGGTATTCGACAGAAAGAGGTACACGACACTATTAGAAGTAACATTGTAGGGGGACCCTCAATAATCTTTCATAGACACCATGAAAATGACATAACACACATTAGAGGTAGACAAGATAAACCAGTTCAGAGTGTGAAAGGTTATGATGCTAATGCTCTCTACCTGTGGGCTATCATGCAAGAAATGCCCACAGATTTCCCGACGATTAGAAAAGCAGACAATGGGTTTAGAGCACACAAGATAAACAAATTTGCACGACAGAGTAGGGAGTGGTTAACGTGGGTACAACACACAAAACAGATAGACTTGAAAACACAGTTTAGTGGGGGTGAAATGGCATTGGGTGGTAAGAATATTAGAGTAGATGGATGGGATAAGAAGAATACGACGGCTTATCAATTCCATGGTTGTTTATTTCACGGACACCCCGACTGCCCCTTGACCAAGAATAGAGACGTTAACCCCGTAAACAACAAAAAGTTGACAGACTTATTTGCCAAGACACAACAGATACATAACTATCTAGTTAAAGAAGCTAACGTTACTGTAAAAGAAATGTGGGAGTGTGAATGGCATTCGCTAAAAAGGACTGACAACGACCTAAAAGAGTTCATGAAGACCAACTTCCCAACCGCCAAACCCTGGTTTGAGCGCTTCCCCATATCCCAGACGAAAATTCTAGAGGCTGTAAAAGCCGACACACTTTTTGGGTTAGTCGAATGTGACATTGAGGTGCCAGCTGATCTCAGAGACCATTTCTCAGAGATGACACCCATCTTCAAGAACATTGAGGTGGGTAGAGAACATATAGGTGACTTTATGCGTACGTACGCCGAGTCGCATAAATTGTTGACAAGTCCCAGACGGACACTTATAGGTAGCTATAGCGGGGAAAAAATCTTGTTGGCCACACCATTATTAAAATGGTACTTGACACATGGTTTAGTGGTCACAAACATATACCAGATCATTGAGTACACGCCTGTTAGCTGCTTTAAAACTTTTGGGGATAAAGTGTCGGATGCCAGACGCGAAGGTGACATTGATGATACCCAGGCCATTAAGGCCGAGACGATGAAGTTGTTGGGTAATGCAGCCTATGGCAAGACCCTAACCAATAAGGCCAAACATACAGATGTATCTTACTGTAAGAGTGCTGATACAACCAAGTTAGTGAACAATCCCTTGTTTAAGAAATTGATTCCACTGACCGACGATATCTGTGAGGTTGAATGCTTAAAAAAGAGGACAGTATGGGATCTCCCTTTACAGATAGGCTTTTTCGTTTACCAGTACGCCAAATTAAGAATGTTAGAGTTTTATTATGATTTCATAGATACATTTATTGATAGGCAAGATTTTCAGTTATGTGAAATGGATACAGACAGTTTGTATTTAGCCGTTAGCACACCCACACTAGCCGAAGCCGTTAGACCACACCTTAGAGAAGAATACACTAAAGTCTATAATTCATGGTTCCCGGCCGAGACATGCCCCAGCCATGAAGTTAATGATGATACATGTCAGGCCTGTAAGAGTGTTAGAATCTATGAAAGGAGAACCCCTGGGTTATTTAAGTTAGAATATGAGGGGAAAGGAATGGTGTCCTTGTGTAGTAAAACATACCATTGTTACGGAGAGTACAATAAAACA
This sequence comes from Cepaea hortensis, assembly GCA_963921405.1. Classification (NCBI taxonomy): domain Eukaryota; kingdom Metazoa; phylum Mollusca; class Gastropoda; order Stylommatophora; family Helicidae; genus Cepaea; species Cepaea hortensis. Next base: position 323,701,452 of record OY992876.1, on the reverse strand, counting down.
AGTACAAAAGGACTCACCAAACAACACAATGCACACTTAAACAAAGACACATTTTTAGAGGTACTCGACACACAGACAGCTAGTGGGGGGACAAATGTCGGTTTCAAAATTCAAGACTCTGCTATGTACACATACACACAACACAGAAATTCTCTATCCTATTTATACATTAAAAGACAAGTACACCCAGACAATGTCACCACCTCACCGCTAGACATTTAGCGTTCACACCCTTGTCCTGCTGAGGTTGCTGCTTATTAATGTAAAATATGTATCATAAGATGGATATGTAAAGACTTTTGTGTGTTTACATAGCATTGTATTTTTTTTTTATATTGATGTACATATGTTTAAAAGCCTCATATAGCGTTGATTATGATTTACAAACTGTTGAGTGTTATGACAATAAAATTGCTTATGATTTGCAAACTGTTGAGTGAGTGTTATGACAATAAAATTGCTTATGATTTGCAAACTGTTGAGTGAGTGTTATGACAATAAAATTGCTTATGGTTTGTTACTTTATGTTATTGATTTTGTAAGTTGTTGACTGTCACATGTTTCCCCCTGTTGGATTTTCACTGAATACTATTTGTAAAAAGATTGAAAAGTTTTAATGTATTTTGTATTGAATGCGCTGAAAATATACATTGTGATATTACTACCATTGTAATATTTGTTGAATATATTTTGTACACTATTGAATATGTATCCCATAGTGGACTTGCTGAAAAATAAAAGAGTTATGAAAACCAATATTGGTTTGTTTGGTGTTTATTTCATTGGTATGACCGGCGATTTCATCTCTTTCTTGCCTTGTTTTCATGTTGTTTTCATCCTGTGTTCATATTTCTTGTTTCGTCGTGGTTTGTAGCACCAGGTTGTTTGTCATGTTGAATCAATGTTGAATGATTTCAAAGCTGTGGACCAATTGAGACAGACAAAACACACAGTGGTACAGTGAGACAAGAACAGAGACATACACACAGGTATATTACCACAAAGAGATACCAATACATTGGACTACAACAGATCTGCAAACATATACAATAAAGGAACAAACAAAAAAATAACAAAATCAAAGTTTTTCTTTTTTTCTTTTTTTATTTTCATAGAAGAATAGTTATACACGTTGTCTCTTCTTTCTTGGGTCCCCTAGTGTTATACAATTGTCTGCTTGGTCATCGGTAACTGCTCTCTTTGCTGGTGGGCTCTGCTCACACATCGGGCTATAGGTTGGTTGACCATTAAACATCTGGCTGTCGGGTACATCAAACATATTGGGATAGTTGTCATTGGCTGTGTAGTTATCGCCTGCTGGGTAGGTTGGCATCTGGTTATTTAAATCGTCACACATCTGGTAGGTTGGTTGAATACTGTAGACGGGATAAATGTTGGCGGCTTGGTAGTCTAGTTGGACTTGTACATCATTAGTGACTGGCTTGGCTTGAACACGCTTAGTCCCTGGTTTACGTTGGTTAGTGAATTGTTTGACTTGAACACTGTTAGGACCTGGTACGGTTGCGAGTCTGTCAAAATCAGCTAGAATCCCACTTTGCATCGATATCAATTGCTCGTATTCCTGTCGAGTAAATGTCAGACCCTGCTTGGTGGGATACTTTTTATCAGATTCCCCAAAGAAGCGGCGAACATGCAATGTAGTCGCACCTCTGAACGATGAAACAAATACTGCCTTGACACCATCCCCCACGGGTCTAACAGTTTCACCACCACGAGTCATATAGACGCAGTTGGCAGGCACGGTCTTGAGTTCGGTAGTCATCTTCGGTTCACAATAACCGAGTGTTACCAACCACGGGTTTATATACCCGTAGTTGAACCACTGATAAACCGGTTTCAACGAGAACTATTCAAAACCAGTTGACCTACATTAACTGGCAACAGCTGCGTGACCTTTCTGGCCGGGTTGACTAATCGACCTACAAGCCGGTCATTGACCCTTTGTTTATTTGAAAACACCTGCAGAATACGCGGCATACTCGCCCCACGACATTTCCGCTTGATGAAATAGATAGCGTAAAGACCACAGGTGTTACTCAGTACATCCTGTAAGACACGCGTATTGTACATTAGCGGTCTAACCGAATGTTTCTCCACAAATTTTATTATGTCGGGATGTAAGGGTGGTAAACCAAAAGAATCAAAGTATTCATATTTGCCTAACCCGTCATAATACAGAGCAACCCAGTGGGACCCAGGTTGATTACTAGGGTCTGTGTTTACCACCAAAGCAACTGGTTTAGTTCTATCTATTTGTCTAGGCAACTGATCGCGAGCACATACTCTGATCTGGACCCGGCGAACATATCTATCAGCTAACAGTATGTGGGTAATCTGTTCTGTATCCATTATGAAGCGTAATCTGTTAGTACTTGTCTGGTCTTGGAAATTTCAATTATTCCGTCGTGCTCGGCGTAGACGATAACTTGTAATGGTTCTGGGGTGGGTGTATTGAACTTAAATTCCAGTGTTAGAGGACCGGTCCTCGGCATTTCAAACTGATCTCCGTCTAGTAAACTGGGACTCAGGTCAAAGGCATACAGAGTATAGCCATGTTTATACTGTGTATAATCAATTGAATTACCGGCGTCTTTACCCACCAGACCCATGGCTAGATTGCTACCAAAAAAGGCTCGTACGTATTGATTACGTTCAAAGTCAATGGTTAACGGTTTGCTGGTGGCCGATCGTCCATCGACAGTTACGTTCAGATACGTCAGTCCAAAGGTTTGAAAATTATAAGGATTAGTCTTGAAGGTACCGTTAAAGGCGGCTGATGTAATAAGACCAATCACTATACGAGTGGGTGTTTGACTCATAAACAGATTGTCTTGGGTATGAGATAGCATTCCTTGTGGGATAGCTAGTGTTTTCAATGCCACACGCTTGATCGGTAGTTTCGCGTTGGCTCTCATCAAGGCTTTCTCATGGGCGAGAGCGATGGCCGGATTTAGTTTGGCTTTACGAACCACCAGAGTGGCATGTGTTATAATAGATGAATAACCAACAGCACCGTCGGGGGCCAAGAGGTTAAAGGTGGATTTCGAAGGGGTCAGCTTAATTTTCACATCCACACCGTTTATCATGTAGCGGTCTTGCACAAAAATGTCGGTGTGTAGTCGACCCATCATATCTATTTCTTGACTCTCACTGGCTAGTTCTCGTCTTGTTTTTAATCCTTTGTTGTTATCACCTTGAGTCTCATGGAGAAACTTGGCTGTATCATAGTAATAGAGGGCTGCTGAGAGATGACTTTTCTTGGCTTCCTCTCCGTGGTTCAGGGTGGCCTCCAAGTAGGCTCTATACGGGTATGTATTTTCACTGGGGGTGATTAACGTGTCGTTGAGTGAGACGTCTACTTGAGAAAACAGACTGTGGAGGTAATAGTTGACTGGAGCGACGTCGGCCGTGGGTGGTAGTTTGTCACCATTGGGTAGTGTGACTTTAGCTCTGACGTGTAAGAAAGTATTAAACAGGTCCAGATACTCTTCACTGGCACCTGAGATGGTAAATTCTATAGGTGCGCCTGGAGCTAGTGACGCGAGTGGGTGTATCTCCACACACTGCCCCTCTTCTACCGCCGTCTGTGTGGGAGGTACAGTGAACAGATCCAGACCAGAATGAAGACACTCACAAGAGTTGGGGTGAATCAGAGCCATTATGCGAAGATATCCGAATACTTCTTCTTATGAGCTCGGCGAGCTGCGGGGGTTAGTTTTATACGTTTACTAGGTTTACCAGGTGGCGCTGCCCGTCTCTTTCTTCTAATACCGCTACCTGATTGGCTAACATGATCGACAGCTCCTTTCAGTAAGCGTTGACCGGCTTGCTTAGCGTGTTCTTTAAAGGCTTCCCCAACATTCCTACCAGCTAAGGCGTCTTGGGCCACTTTCAGTCCGGTACCGACACCTTCTCTGAGTAAGGCCTTACCGCCTGTCTTTAACCAGGGTAGAATCGTGCGACCGAGACCACTGAAGAAACTACCGATACCACGTCCTCTCTGACTCCGACCACCCACAAACACTGGCATGCCATGTCCAGCTTGGTTGCAGTAAAAGTCTTCGTACAGTTTGGGATTTCGACGTAGCGCCACGTATTTCACCATTATTCCAGGTCTGACTGTTTCCGAGTTCGAAAATGTAGCGTTAGCACTGAAGTTCCAGCTGTAAATGAGATCGTTGTGCCCGTATCGGTGGTTAAAAGGATTTCCACCATGTCGAAGGAGTACCGACTCAGTGGGACATAGTGGGGTTTGTCGTAGGCGCGAAACACCGAGTTCGAGAGCTGATTCATGATCGGGACCGTTCTTAGTAGTGGGACCATGACGTCTCCGACTGGTCTTGCCGCTATGAGATCGCAGTAGACGTAGACATTTTGCAGGTCGTTATTTACATCTATCCCCCCTTCAGCTTCAATTATATCTAATATCTCATGCAACTTTTCACTAAAGGTAACAGTGGCCCCAGGCTCGAGTATTTTTACACTGACTTTCTTTGCTGCCTTGTTGAAGTGAAATAGAACACAGAGCTGGTCGTCCACCTTCCGATCTTTCATTAGTCGATTCAGCGCAGCTATAAATGTGTCTGGTGAGTTGTAGAGACCCGGGGGACATGTCTTTCTTACTACTTCTCCATTGGGTGCGGTGTATCTTATCCAGACTTCATTCTCTAGCACGTTGCAGTAGTAGTTGGGAAATTGAATTTCGGCCAGACCCACTTCGTATTGTTGACTCACCTCAATAGTCTGCGGTAACTTGACGAAATAGTGACCTGGAGTGTTGTTGGGAAACATATTCGGTGAAGCATTGCTCGGTAATGTCACGTAGAAACTCATAGTTTAGGGTTAGGTAACATGTAACCCAGACAACTACTCATTAGCGCAATCCACACCTTACCCTCGGTTGCTTCGATGTCGCTTCGAGACAGATTGAATAGTGATACAGCAATTATGGTATATATAACTACCATCTGACAGAAGAAGACAATCTCTGTTCGCGGCACCCGTTGACCAAAAAACGGCCAGAATGAGGTTCTTTCGCTGGGTGAGTTATTTTGTGGGCGCAGTACAGTAGTTTCCACAATGTCTTCGTCCATTTAGTCTCGGTATCTAGTTAGGTCTGAGACCCAACTATTGAATGACGAATTATAGCCAAACCATTTCACTAAATACTCTTTACCACCACCTCTCGTTCGCCTTTCTTGTAAGATCGATTCAACCCGATACACCTGCTTATCTCCGACTGCTTGAAGTTCTTCGCGGTAGAATGATCCTTGTAGTTCTGCCCCCGAATCGTCTTTTAGTACATATGTCACCGGACTGGTCTGGTTTATGCGACTGACGGTAAACAATTCTTCTGTCCACGACGGCATATAACCCTTTTTAAAAGGTTGTTTGGGTTGCGCCAGTCTGACTCTGTCCCCGGGTGTAAAATGTACTTTTCTCGACATGTCTGTCTTACTGTACAAGTTATTCCACACATCTTCTTGATTAGTATAGTTGACTTGTCTGGGAGCCATGCGAATACTTCTGTGATACGAATTGTTGTAGTTTCTGATCAGTTTATCTATGACGTCAACGTAGCGCAGTGCATTGGTCTTGGTGAAATAACGCCACATTTTTTCTTTCAGGGTCCGGTTGAATCTTTCCACTATAGCCGCCTTAATGTCTTCATTCTCGGTAGTAAAGAAATGCACACCTCGGTCTTTCAGAAATTTTAAGAAGGTCTGGTTGACAAATTCCGAACCTTTGTCGGTCTGAAAATTTATCGGCTGTCTATCACCAAAGATTTTACTCACAGCCTCCACCAGCGCTTTCCCCGTTTTCTTCTGGATCGGGATGGCCCAGGCATATTTACTAAACACATCGATACACGTCACGAGATACGACAACCCATCGTTGTCTCTTTTTAATAGTCTCATATCTATCAAATCGGCTTGAAACTGTTGATTTATCCCACCCGTTATGGTCTGCCGTCTCTGAAAACGACGACGGATCGGTTTATGTAAGGTATACGTGTCCTGATGTCGTAACCAAACCTCTATTTTCTTCAGTTTAGTATTTCGTTTTAAGGCGGAGGCCCCTCCATAGGCTCCGGGTTTCTTAGGGTTGTAGTAATACTTTCTTAATTGCGCGGCCATTTTTCCCACTTGGGTGTAGGTATCCTACTCTTCTTCTTGCTTCGCCTGAGCTTATACGGCGGAGTGGTCTCGACTAGTTGACTTTTGACTGTTAATGGCGTATGGACAGTTACTTGACTCTTGGGCTCGCTTACTTGAATAGGCTGACTAGGTGTCTCGGCTATTTGACTGGATGTCTCGACAACGGTTGCTGGTAAAGTCCTGACTTCGGGTTTTTGTTCCTTGATATCCACTAGGCCTAAAGGCTTGTGTCTGTACTGATCTAGTCGATTCAGGTACCGTTGCAAGGTTTGTTGGTATACTCGGGCTTTTTCACGCGGTGGTAAATCTTCACTTTCCAAGACTTGTCGCATTTGTTGGTCCAAGTCACGCAGGCTATCATTTAGTGTGTCGGGTGGTGTATAGGGTTTTTCTAGCAGTCGAGGGTCGATCAGGAGCATTTTCTTAGCCATTACAAACCCACCAAGCTTTTCAGTACATTTAAAATGGGGCCGAGTAAGGCGCCAATGAAACCACCTTGTTGGAGAATCTGTTTCCTTTTCTTGAGCGACAGTTTCTTACCCGTGAGCGCTCTCAGACTGTTTTTGTGTCGCTGCAGCCGGCGCTTCTGACTCGGGGTCAGAGGAACATTCCCTTTTAAGACATTGTGACAGCATTCACATATTGATTGGACGAGCTCCGGGGAAGCCGTTTTAATCACGGCCTTTACGGCAGCTGGCTTTGCCTCACCCAGAAAGCGCAACATGGCCCCGTGCCGTTTCACTCGGTTGGACATATTACTTGGGGACGTAGACAACTTGGTGTTGGTCAGGAAATATACGACTGCGTAAGCGGAGCTGATCCGGTGTTTCCTGTCGAAGGTCGAATAACAAATACCCGTGTGGAGTCGCTGTCGCGTCTTTAAAACTATCTTGAACATATGACACGCGGCCTGGATACATCTGTTTGGCCAGACTCGTAATTTGTGCTCCGTCGCGAGGATTCTTAAACACGACTAGGTAATGAGAATTCAGACTGATTGTCCTTTGTTCTTTGTTCTTACCAAAGAGGTTCTGGACTATATACATGACACTGAGGTTACGATGATGACTACCCTTAGTAAATAGTTTGGTTACCCTATCATCTGTCTCGGACATTAGGTCATCTATGACCACTAGCCGACGTCTATCACCTGTCCATTTTTCCACGTCGGGCAGTCCCTCGTTAAATACAACACCCTTCATAGTCTCGTACATGGTTTGCCATTCTCCGTAGCACCATATAATCTCCTCTGGCATCGGGACGACCATGTCTGGGAGATGGGACAGGAACTGTTGTACAAAGACGGATTTACCGCATCCCGTTGGGCCAGCGATCAAAGAAGTAAACGGGTGTTTCCATCTAGGATCCATGACTACGAATGATCACCTAGTTACGCATGTCACGCATTTTTATTAGGTTCGAGCCTACCTGGTCCGACCGACCATGCTGAGTGTCTTGCATCCCGACACTGCCCTCACTTTACCACCCGACTCCGCTTGTTTGTCGACCACCTGACACCTCTTATGTCGTCTATACAAACGGGAACCTAATTAATTCATTACACCGGCTGACATCTTCTGAATCAATTAGCAAACCTGCCGCCGCTGTTATCGAACTCATCTTCACTTAACCTGCCCATCTAGTTCAATTGATCTTTCCATTGTTACATATACCCCGATGATCTGATTAAAAACGACAGCAGACACTTAAAAAAACAAGGAAGGGTTCTACAGCTGGTAACAGCTTCTGAATCAATTAGCAAACCTGCCGCCGCCGTTATCGAACTCATCTTTACTGACCCTACCCACCTAGTTCAACCTTTTCCTTTGTTACACATGATTAATATCACCAACTACATTGCATAATTTACAGGCCATTTAAATTCTTTTTTAACCCACAGACAATCAAAAAACATATAGGAAAAACACGAAGAATATTCGACCGGGTGGTATGAATCTTCATACCACACGGCATCGTCATACCACGCGTCATACCACATTTTATGACACATTTCATACCACAAAATATGCCACATTCCGAGGGATTTACAACATGCATTACTACTGAAGTGGTATTTAGCTAGCCAGTGGGATAATATACAGAAGTGGTATTTAGCTAGCCAATGAGATAATATACAGAAGTGGTATTTAGCTAGTCAGTGGGATAACATTCAGAAGTGGTATTTAGCTAGTCAGTGGGATAATATACATAAGTGGTAGTTAGATAGTCAGTGGGATAATATACAGAAGTGGTATTTAGCTAGCCAATGGGATCATATACAGAAGTGATATTTAGCTCGCCAATGGGATAATATACAGAAGTGGTATTTAGCTAGCCAATTGGATAATATACAGAAGTGGTATTTAGCTAGCCAATGGGATAATATACAGAAGTGGTATTTAGCTAGCCAATGGGATCATATACAGAAGTGGTATTTAGCTAGCCAATGGGATCATATACAGAAGTGGTATTTAGCTAGCCAATGGGATCATATGCAGAAGTGGTATTTAGCTAGCCAATGGGATCATATACAGAAGTGGTATTTAGCTAGCCAATGGGATAATATACAGAAGTGGTATTTAGCTAGCCAATGGGATAATATACAGAAGTGGTATTTAGCTAGCCAATGGGATAATATACAGAAGTGGTATTTATCTAGCCAATTGGATAATATAGAGAAGTGGTATTTAGCTAGCCAATGGGATAATATACAGAAGTGGTGTTTAGCTAGCCAATGGGATAATATACAGAAGTGGTATTTAGCTAGCCAATGGGATAATATACAGAAGTGGTATTTAGCTAGCCAATGGGATCATATACAGAAGTGGTATTTAGCTAGTCAGTGGGATAATATACAGAAGAGGTGTTTAGCTAGCCAATGAGATAATATATAGAAGTGGTATTTAGCTAGTCAGTGGGATAACATTCAGAAGTGGTATTTAGCTAGTCAGTGGGATAATATACATAAGTGGTAGTTAGATAGTCAGTGGGATAATATACAGAAGTGGTATTTAGCTAGCCAATGGGATCATATACAGAAGTGATATTTAGCTCACCAATGGGATAATATACAGAAGTGGTATTTAGCTAGCCAATGGGATAATATACAGAAGTGGTATTTAGCTAGCCAATGGGATAATATACAGAAGTGGTATTTAGCTAGCCAATGGGATCATATACAGAAGTGGTATTTAGCTAGCCAATGGGATCATATACAGAAGTGGTATTTAGCTAGCCAATGGGATCATATGCAGAAGTGGTATTTAGCTAGCCAATGGGATCATATACAGAAGTGGTATTTAGCTAGCCAATGGGATAATATACAGAAGTGGTATTTAGCTAGTCAGTGGGATCATATACAGAAGAGGTATTTAGCTAGTCAGTGGGATAATATACAGAAGTGGTATTTAGCTAGTCAGTGGGATAATATACAGAAGTGGTATTTAGCTAGCCAATGGGATCATATACAGAAGTGGTATTTAGCTCGCCAATGGGATAATATACAGAAGTGGTATTTAGCTAGCCAATGGGATAATATACAGAAGTGGTATTTAGCTAGCCAATGGGATAATATACAGAAGTGGTATTTAGCTAGCCAATGGGATCATATACAGAAGTGGTATTTAGCTAGCCAATGGGATCATATACAGAAGTGGTATTTAGCTAGCCAATGGGATAATATACAGAAGTGGTATTTAGCTAGCCAATGGGATAATATACAGAAGTGGTATTTAGCTAGCCAATGGGATCATATATAGAAGTGGTAGTTAGCTAGCCAATGGGATCATATACAGAAGTGGTATTTAGCTAGCCAATGGGATCATATACAAAACGCGGACGCCGCTCTGCGGAAACTTGAGCCGGCTCTGTGGCGAAGACGTTACGGACGCAATTCGTAATTCCGCATACCGCGTTCCAAACACAGCTGCGGGCGATTTGATAGCAGACCGTCTTGCGTTGATTTTCACACAATGGTATGAGTGCCGGCCGTTTCAGAAAGCAATGGCAAACGACTGACCGTACACTTGCCAAGAAATCACATACAACCAAAAATGCTAGGGTTGACTGCTACGTCCTGTAAAGGATATACAGCCAACTAACTTGAGCAATCGTAACACACAAACAATGAGCATACACAGGCACAATTATATAAACAATACATATACAAGTCACTTGGTTGATGTTAATGCTGTCCGCTGTTATCTGCGCAGTGTGTGTGTGTGTGTGTGTGTGTGTGTGTGTGTGTGTGTGTGTGTGAGCACGCGCTGAACGTGTAAGCGACTAAGGTCACGCGGGCAATGAGTACTACCTGGAGCTTTCTTTAATCAACACCTGTGAGCTGAAATGCTTGAGGAGAGCTGCCAACTTAACAATCCGAGACCGATTAAGACATGATGTTATCAGACAGTCAGTAGTGGGATCAACACCTTGTGCCACATTTATTGAAATACAGAAGATCAAATAGTTCGACCAACTCAAAGAATGTAACACCATCAACTACCATAACTGGCCCTACATCAAAGATCATCTGCGACGAGAGCAAGAGGATGCCCGAGAAGAAAATGGATTAACGATATCAAAGACATTGTACAATCACACGGAATGACACTATCCAGTGCCACCCATCGGACACTGGAACGCCATTTATTCGTCCCCACGACGCTTGGCGGCAAAAGTGGAAGATGATGATGATGAGGAGGAGGACAGGGTTTTAATCTGGTGTCTTTAAACGGAGAGAATACACTTTTTTCTTGGTATTGTTTGTCAGAAGAACTCCAGCATGTACACATGGGACACATTTAAGCCTTTAAACGTTAAGGGACATAATTAATAATGCTCTACAAACATTCATTAACCGGTGCACGCGTATAAGTTTTTCTTCTTTCGTCCAATTTTCCCCAATGAAACATAAGCCCGCAAGTAACTCACCCCAAGCCCCTCCTATCTTTAGCTATTCCTGCAGCCCCGCCCACGTGGCCCCCGTGATGTTCATTCATGTTTATACTGCTCTTCTTTAAGTGTTTTAGCCGCTCCTGTTTCCTTTGTCCTTGCGATGCGCAGAATGGAAGGAGTGGAAATGTATGATAGAATCACCAAGAAGAGAACTAAACGCATGGCCGTGAATCAAGAGGTGAGACTAAGACACTGCAGCTAGGTAGGACATACATATAGGACACCTGAGGATAGTGTTAGTAGAAAGTCATCCCTCTGATACCCACAGGGCAACATAAATAAACAGAGAGCTAACAACATAGGACGAGGAGATTAGGAGACAGATGAATAACATGTGAGTGCATTTTGTGAGACGAAGAGGGTGGTAAAGAATAGGAAGGCTTGGTGCGAGTTGCTAGCGGGTTTATGCTATATCGGGTTTGGTGGGAAAGGGGGGGGGGGAGCAGAAGAAGGACTTTAGGGCGTTTGTAACTTTGATTTACTTACACACGTAGATGTGCTAGTGTGTAAGCAGGCAAAAAACGGTCACTTTTGTTCCAACTATACGTTGGCGGGAAATTGTGAATGAAGTGTGTCTGATAGCTTTCATACAGTGCCATATATGGTGAGTGAATGAGTAAGACGGGCTGCACCGCTACAGATATGGGCCGTGACGCGTGGACGAAGGTACTAGAATCTCTACTTCAGCTTAGGAATGTTGGTCCTTAGGACAAACAGGACACACCCATTCACCATACAGTGTGACGAATTTCCGTCGCATTCTGCGAGGCTTGCTCCCGGTCTTTGATCTAATGTATATGTCAAATATAACCCTTTAATTTATGATTGAGTATATAATTATGCAAAATCCGTTATATACATATTTGATTTGTGCATAGATTATCAGATTAAACGCCAGATGCAATAGATTTAATATTATTTTAAACAGCTAACCTTGTCCGAGCCCCAGTAAGACACGCCTTCGCCAGTACACGAACCAATGAAACGCCAGCCGGTGACGTCAAGGAAGCGGGGTTAGGTGAGGCTAACTTTGTGTCAACAGGGCCTTGTTTGTGCTGACTGTCCCAATTCGACCTGGGAACTTTGTCACCGGCAAATTCATTTAAATCCTGTCTCACGACATCTGGAAAGACTTCGCCGAACAACATATTAACAATCAACTCGAGTTTTCTTACCTCCTCACAATGGCATCCAGCAACAGAGCAACGAAAAGTGGAATAGCCTTGGATGCACAGAATAAGGTAATTTGGTTTTCTTTTAACTCATCAAGTGTCCTGGGATGATTAATCGTGTTAAGCGACTTCCCGAATCTGCCAGTGGCTTATATACAGTAGTTTTCCTTATGCAACCCCTTTAATTTGATATATAATACAAGTGAATCATAACAGTCTCGGAACAGTTATAACATCTGATAGGAGGTGCCTTGAAGAGATTAGAACAAGAATCGCCATGGCAAAGGTAGCCTTTTGCAAAATGGAAAACATATTGATCAATAAAAAGATGTCAATTGCAACGATAAACACAGTGTTGATGTGCTACACAGAACCTGTTCGTTTGTATTGTTTTGAAGCCTGGACAATGATCAGGCAAGCTGAAAAACATCTAATGGCAATAGAAATGTGGTTTCTTAGGGAAATGCAAAGAATATCATGGCAGACTGAAAAACCATTGATCACGTCCTGCAAGAAACAAATGAAAACCGTAAACTGATGAGAGAAATTAGATGTAGACAGTCAAAATTTTTTGGACAAGTTATGAGAAGAAATAAATGGGAGAACTTGGTGATAACTGGCCAGACTGAAGGGAAAAGAACAAGGGGAAGGCAGAGAAGTAAATACTAGTATTGCTTGGCCACGTGGTATGGTCAAGAGAAGAACACTGAGATGATCCACAACTCTGGTGATCATGTGAGATGGCGAAACCATATCTGCTACCATATTAACAACTATTAAGTCATACCTGTGACACACCCCTCCTACTTCCCCCCTTTTTTGCCATCTAATTTTGTTTGGTGAAAGCCTACTTTTTGCTTGGCACTGAGTCTGTTAAATGAACGTCATCTTTTGTTTCTCACCTGCCTGGGCTCCAGCAGGCATGGGCGACCACTACCTTGCATTCCTCTCTGACATGTGATATGTTCACTAGCTATTGATGCTTGTACTGTCCTGTTGTTGGTTTTACTGTCCTGTTTTTGAAGCTGTCCTCATACAGCTATGTCAAGATAGCTGGCCATTTTAGTTGATTAACTGGTTAAGATTTCTGAAAATAATTGAAGCATATCTTGTCCGTACTGAAATCTTTCCACATACTGACTGAAAAATACACTCACTCAAACATTGCCAGAAGAAATGTATTGACAATGTTATCAAAGGGAGGCGTTATTCGCAATTCCCAATAATACTGACTGTTATTCGCAATTGCGGCTGGTCTTCCGAGTAACGATCCAAAATTATTTATTGTAAAAAGTATCCCTTACAAGGCCTAATTAGGTGATTATGCTAGTTGCTATATGCTGATTCAAGGGCGATATTTTATTTGGCAAATGAAATTAACGTTAAACAAAGACACTCGATCACTCCGTCGCTGCCTGGGGAATGCCCCCCCCCCCCCGGCAGCTTCCGCAGATCCATAGAGCACATTTTATTCACAAGCTTCGAGTTTCTCAGATCTAAATTTTAGTTCATAACGTTTAATATTTTTTTTATTATATCGCCTAGTTAATTTCTGAAAAATGTAAAACAAATCACTTCCCAGGCAGGGAATCGAACCTAGGTCTCCCGCGTGACAGGCTGGGAGCACTTACCACTATACTGCTGAGGACACGGTATTAGCTCAACAAAAATTAATATAGTCAAACACATGTCCCCATGATGTCATTACGTCACGTGACCAGAAGCATTTGAGAATAACGCTCAGTATTATTCGCAAATAGTTTGCGAATAATCACTTCGTTTATCAAATTGCAATGGTATCTGAATGACGACAAATAATGGCATTAGTGCACATACGAACAGTGAAATAATGCTGGGGTTGATTGTGACATCTTGTAAAGAACATGCAACTAACTTAACTAACCAACAGATTGGGAAGAGTTGGGGGGGGGGGGGGATGTAGATCCTGGGCGAGTGTCACGAGTAGCTTCTAACTATACTGCGATACTAACAATGATTGTCTGGAAGAGGCCAGTGAAAGTAGAATATTGTACACAAATATAATAAGGAGACAAACGATGAGCTTTGGTCATGTGGTGAGAACAGAGGTATTGGAAGAATCGTGACCACTGCAAAGATCAGTAGAAGAACTGGCAATGGCTGGCCGAGAGAAAAGGTGCTAGTTGAGCTTGGATGGTGGCATGGAGCCATGTCATCAGCAGAGTTGAGCCAGGACACCAATGATCGAGATGTGTGGAGGTACATGAACACCTACGCCAGTAATGATAATGATGATGAGTGAGGCATGTCTTGTTGAATATCCAGATGTTCCAAGATTATCTGTAGTACAACAGGAGGAGGGGAGTTCGGCTCTTGGGGAAGAGATGAGCTACTGGAGGAGAGATGGGCTCCTCAAGGAGAGATGGGCTCCTCAAGTAGATCTCCTGAATTGTGAACATACTGCTGACTGTTCGCTTACAATGGGTATTGACGGCAACTCTGGGTCATATTAGTCGGCTGTGAGCTGTCATCCATGTACTGACATGACATATAGATGACATACACATGACATATACCAGACATATACATGACATATACGTGACGTATACTGACATATGCAAGCGACAATTTTTACTCAATTACAATAAAAGTGCTTCTTCCTCTTCCACTTCTTATTGCCTTCCTTTGTTCCTTCCTCCTCCCTTCCATCCTCCTATGGTTTCTTCCACCATCCCTTTCTCCCTCTTTTCTTCCAGTATTGTCTGCTCTTCCTCCTCTCTTTTTCTCCTTCCTTCCTTCCTTCCTTCCTTCCTGCCTGCCTGCCTGCCTGCCTGCCTTCCTTCCTTCCTTCCTTCCGTCTCTCAATTCTTCGTTCCATTCTCCTTTCATTCTTGTATTATTATTATTATTATTATTATTATTATTATTATTATTATTATTATTATTATTATTATTATTATTATTATTATTATTATTATTATCATTATTATTATTCATGATCATTTGATTCACGATAGAGCTAGGTACTATGTCAAACTGACCCCAAAAGAAAATTATGCAAACAGCATAGCTAATTACTGCAATAGGATATTGTAATATAAATTACAGCACGCATTATAGCTTGCAGCATTACCAATTACTGCTGCAATAATTATCTCTGCAGTTTACATAATGTCAACATAGGCCGCTACCTATGTTGTGATGTGTTTGGGGATGACACCTGGTAACCTACTTATGTCACATGGTGCAGTATAATGTATGTACCTAATTTATGTGACAGATATTCCAAAAACAGCGCTTCTGTCATGTAAGTTGGCAGTATTGTTGTTAAGGGTGTCATGCGGTTGGCATCACGATACAGATGAAACAGATGAGTCATGCTAGGAAGTGTGAGACAGCTCTCCGCTAGTGACATCCACGACAACGGTTATCATTCTGTTAGACATGTGTAGCCGTCAGATGAGGTGAGACCGATGCCAAGTCGTTGCATATCTTTCTTGTACCGCGCTGGCTGAACGTTGTCTCATTAAAGAAAACGATAACAACAACATGTGATAATAAAATAGAAGCTGAACTGCTTGGCCAGGTCAATACGTTCACATTTCTTGGGGCAGTCAGGTGGAAGATGACAGAAAGTCAGAGCAGAGTATGTCAAGCAAAAGCTGCGTTTCAGGGGGAAAAAAAGATTGATCTCATGTCATCTCATCATCATCTCATCATTTTCCTCTTGTACCTTGCGGTGTCGAGGTGAAGTATAAACAGCGAGAGACAGCCTGCTTATGGGCTTCATTCCATCCGTCTATCGGTTTACGCGGTTGGCCTCTTCCTCTGCTTCCTTCTGGTCTGTACATCATTGCTTGTTGTGGTATACTGTTAGTTGGTAATCTAGTTGCATGGCCAAACCATTTGACTTGCTGCCTTCTAATAAAATCTAGCGCTGCTACAACCCCGACTTTAGTCCTGATGTCTTCATTTATGATCTTATCTCTTCTTGATACATTGAGTATTCTTCTCAGGAATCTCATTTTTGTTGTGATTTTTCTTTTCTCATTTTCTGTCATTGTCCAGGTTTAGCATTGGTGGCATAGAGTTGGTAGGAAGATTGTGTTGTAGAGTGCTTTTAGTAGTTATTGATACATGTTTGTTCTTTAGTATTGGTGCCGTTTGTCCAATGAGTTGGTTTGCCTTATTGCATCTATTTTCGATCTCGTCTTCTGATTTGCCATTTGATGATATTATACCTCCTAGGTACTTGAGACTCTTTACTTGTTTCAGGGGACGTTCGTTTAGGTAAATTGTTGCTGTTTTTTTAATTCTTTAGTTATAGTCATTACCTCTGATTTACTTGTGCTAATTTTCATGTTTTGTTCCCTACACATTTCGTTTAGTCTATTCATGTGGTCTTGTAATTCAGCTTCTGATTTTGCTATTAGTGCTTTGTCGTCCGCAAACAGGAGTTCTTTAATGGTGTAATTTGCAGATGGTTCTTCTTCTGTGTTCTCGTCGTGCGGTGTTCTTGCGGTCTCCGTTTGGCTGGTTTCTTTACATATATTATCTATATATGTTATGAACAAGAGAGGGGACAGGACACAACCTTGTCGTACTCGGGATCTTATGGTGAAGGGTTCTGAGTGTCCTCTCACTATGCATTCACTGTTGTTGTATAAGATTGTGTTATATAATAAATCGCATTCATTGAATGCCAGAAAGGAAGAATTGAAATATTATACTGAACATTTGCTGTATGGCTGTGAATCTTGAAATGTGAATTTACAAATTAGGACGAGATTAGAGCAACGGAGATGTGGTTCTTGGGACGAATGTTGCCAATACCTGGGACTGCCAGAGTAACTAACAATGGATGTCTGAGAGAGGATAATGAAAGTGGATCAGTTACATAACTATAAGAAAGAGACAAAATATGCTCTGTGTTCAAATGATGAGAAGAGAGGTATGAAAGAACATCTTGGCAACTGGGAAGTTCACCGATGAGAGAGTCAGGGGCAGACCGAGATACATGATTCTGGTTGGTTTCAGACGCTGCGATGGTTGAATACCATTAATAAAATTGATCTCTCTCTCTCTCTCTCTCTCTCTCTCTCTCTCTCTCTCTTCTCTCTCTCACTCCCCCCCTCTCTCTCTCTCACTCACTCTTTCTCTATCTCTCTCTCGCTCTTTTCTTTCTCTTACTCTCTCTCTCTCTCTCTCTCTCTCTCTCTCTCTCTCTCTCTTCTCTCTCTCACTCCCCCCCCTCTCTCTCTCACTCACTCTTTCTCTATCTCTCTCTCGCTCTTTTCTTTCTCTTACTCTCTCTCTCTCTCTCTCTCTCTCTCTCTCTCTCTCTCACTGTTTCTCTCTGTCACTCTCACACACACTCTCTTCCCCTCTCTGTAAATACATATAAACCATGCAATATGTATTTGCTTATCCACAAAGATGTGTGGGTAGCGCACGCCCTGTCCTCGTAATGGTAGTGATAAATTGGAACTGATTGGCACTCATAACAAGTGGGACAGACATAACTATCAGTATATCAGACAAAAGAGACACGGAAATCACTACACGCTTTGAGTGATTGTACTAGTTGTCAAGCTTACAGAGAATAAGATATTATGTTGGCAACATACAGTTTTATAATAAGAATAATAAGAGCAAGAAGAAGAAGAAGAAGAAGAAGAAGAAGAAGAAGAAGAAGAATGATAGACGGTTTGCGGTCGCAGGTTTATATAATCTGTACTTTGACCCATTTGTTATTGATTCGTGACAGAAGTGAAAACCGTGTGCAAGTTACTACATCCATGGAGCGGGGGGGGGGGGGGGGGGGAGGAGGGAGGAAAGGGGATGGATAGGGATGGGTGGGGGTTAAATGGTTGTGGTTAGTGAGATAGCAACATTTTAAATCTTGTCATGCATCGCAAACTATCTATCTATCCGTCAGTCTGTCTGTCTGTCTACCTACCTAGCTAGCATTCCCGCCTGCATGCCTAGCTAGCTGTTTGTCTGTCTGCCTGGCTGCCTGCCTAGCTAACTGTCTGTCTGTCTGTCTGTCTGTCTGTCTGCCTGCTTGCATGCATGCCTAGATAGCTAGCTGTCTGTCTGTCTGCCTAGCTAGCAGTCTGTCTGTTTGCCTGCATGCATGCCTAGCTAGCTACTGTGCTATCTGTCTGTAATCCGGTATGCCTAGTTGTCTATCTGTCTATAACAACATCTGTCTGCCCGCCTGTCTGTACATCTGTCTGCCTCTATATATCTAATTGTTGCCAGTAATGCTGGTAATGAATGATCCTGATGTCACCGACCTAGTATATACAGTTTTTCAAACGACCGGGGCTCTTTTATGACTCTGCGATCATCGTCAACATACCCATAATTCAGTTGGTTAGCTGCAGCAGACAAGAGCCGCTGTTCACATTTATGTACGCCCATACCAGGAGAGGAACACCCGCAGAGACCCCGATACTAGTTGACAGTGAGACCCTTTTCCACAAACCGTATTGGATATATGGTGCGAGTCCCATACTTGTATAGACCACTCCGCACTGCATGGGTCATGTGGTCAGTTTGACGCGTCGCCTTTGCTTCTAAAGATTTTTCTTGGTGCTTGTTTTAGGCTGTTTCTACTTGGGAGCCCAGGTCAGTAATAAAAATAGCTCCTCCTGGAACGGGATTTGAACCCAACACCACAAGGTCGGCAGGCAGGTGCTCTAGCCACTATACCAACCCACGCTCCCAAGTTGACTGTTAACTACTTGTAATTTCGTTTTCAAAATAAAACCCGGATACACATTTTTATATGTTCCCGTCGCCTGTATTATTAAAATACAATTCTTAACAAGCGGCCTCCGTTGAAAGACAAATAAGTGAAGTTGAAAACACAGTGGTTGGCCTACATAGACTGTCCCTAGTTGACACACTTGTGCTGGGTCAGGCTCACAACCTGACAGAATGCTTGCTATCTGAGCTGTAGATTCGTCGCCCAGCGAACTTCACACTTTAACTTGTATGCCTTATTAGGCTGTCGTTAGCAACGTCCGTTTATTTATACACTGCTATTTCTAGTGCTGCTGCGGCTACTACTACAACAACAACAACAACAACAACAACAACAACAACAACTACTACTACTACTACTACTACTACTACTACTACTACTACTACTACTACTACTACTGCTGCTGCTGCTGCTGCTGCTGCTGATACTAGTACTACTACTGCTGCTGGTATTACTACTATTACTGCTGTGCTACTACTACTGCTACTACTACTACTACTGCAGCTGCTACTACTACTATTACTATTACTGCTGCTGCTGCTACTAGTACTACTACTGCTGCTGTTACTACTACTACTACTACTACTACTACTACTACTACTACTACTACTACTACTACTACTACTACTACTACTACTACGAGTAGGGGGGGGGGGGGTGCAGCGTAATGAGTGAACGTGCCCCGAATGCATGCCCATTCTGAAATTAAGTTGTCAGTATTCACAATAATAATAATAATAATAATAATGATAATAATAATAATAATAATAATAATAATAATAATAATATACAGCTCATCATCTCTACATAAAAAAAAAAAAAATAATTATCGTTATAATTATTGTAACAGAAAGCATTAAAACACTTTATACAGATTAGATCAATACTCGTCTTTATAAAGACTTTACGGACTGTCTAAGTCACAGCTGCCACACACAGAAAACCCACAACCACAGAAGCTGGTATCTGCAACCCACTCATGAACGCGCCAACCCGCCTGTCAACCAGATGTTGACTCTGATACCAGGGCGTGGTTGTGGACGGCCTACAGCGGTGTCACCTCACGCCTAATTAGTCACCCACTATTTCAAGTGCTCTAGCGTACTCTGCCACTTATGTCTATTTATTGGCAGCAGGGCGACTGTTTGAGCATCAACATACTTGAGATTGTTTCAACTATGTAATGTTGCGATTGATGGGTTTTCCTCTTACATACCTAGCGTGTGATGGTAGCGTGTGATGTTAGCATGTGATGATAGCGTGTGATGGTAGCGTTTGATGTTAGCATATATTGTTAGCCTGTGATATTAGCGTGTGATGTTAGTTTGCGATGTTAGTTTGTGATGGTAGCGTCTAATCTTGGCGTGTGATGTTAGCGTCTGATGTTAGTTTGTGATGGTAGCTTGTGATGTTAGCGTGCCATGTTAGCGTGTGATGTTAGCGTGTGATGTTAGTGTGTGATGTTAGCGTGTGATGTTAGTTTGTGATGTTATTTTGTGATGTTAGTTTGTGATGTTAGCGTGTGATGTTAGTTTGTGATGTTAGTTTGTGATGTTATTTTGTGATGTTAGTTTGTGATGTTAGCGTGTGATGTTAGCGTGTGGTGTTAGCGTCGACCTATTAGCCCATGTTAATGAAACATAACCCCACCTTGGGAGTAGTCAAATACAATACCTCCAGGTCGACAGGCCAGCGCATAAACCACCGCGCTACCCCCGCCCCCTAATCGCACATACCGATAATCAATAGCACCCCATATACAGTTTCAATGTCAGAATTGACTTTCTCGTGGGAGCTCGCTTCTTGTTTCAGTTTTTCCTTCCCGTCAGACGGCCTTCGCCCTTACCTTTGACCGACTATCTTGTTGATCTTAGACGCGTCATTTCTTGATCAATTTCAAAATATGCACTTTCAGTGCAGGTTAAAAAAACACCGGTGTTTACCATCCGTTACTTGAAGTCGCTACTCCTTCCCATTTTGCCACAATTCCCACTTACAGCTGCTGCAGTAGACGAGTATGTGCAAGTGCAGATTAAATAATGGCTCTCTTACCATTCTCGAGTTGGACACATGATCATTAAATTAGAGAGGTGTATGGCGAGGTGTGTTTTGAGTTCCCTCGGAACAGCAACACAATCACTTCTACTCTTGTTAAGTCAACACCCGACCATTATTCCATCAAATCTTCCTCGACACTCTATAGGCTGAACTTGGAGTTTAATGACACAGTTAAAACCAAACTAACATTCAGGAAATGATACGCACATATCACTCCAGAAGATAGGTTGTTAAACAAATGCTACCCAGTTTGTCATGATGTTATAGATGTATGGCCCAAGTAGTGGTGACGTTACACACAGCCACCCTAGTAGTGGTGACGTTACACACACAGCCACCCTAGTAGTGCTGACGTTACACACACAGCCACCCTAGTAGTCGTGACGTTACACACACAGCCACCCTAGTAGTGCTGACGTTACACACACAGCCACCCTAGTAGTCGTGACGTTACACAAACAGCCACCCTAGTAGTGCTGACGTTACACACATGCCACCCAAGTAGTCGTGGCGTTACACACACAGCCACCCTAGTAGTGCTGACGTTACACACACAGCCACCCTAGTAGTCGTGACGTTACACAAACAGCCACCCAAGCAGTGGTGATGTTACACACACAGCCATCCAAGCAGTGGTGATGTTACACACAGCCACCCAAGTAGTGGTGATGTTACACACATGACCCCTAATAGTGGTGACGTTACACACATGTCATCCAAGCAGTGGAAACAAAACACACATACCACCCAAGTAGTGGTGGTGTTACACAGACACAGCCACCCAAGTAGTGGTGACGTCACATATAATGATATATACCACCCAAATAGTGGTGACGTTACACACATACCACCCAAGTAGTGGTGACAATACACATACCACCCAAGTAGTGGTGACAATACACATACCACCCAAGTAGTGGTGACAATACACATACCACCCAAGTAGTGGTGACAATACACATACCACCCAAGTAGTGGTGACAATACACATACCACCCAAGTAGTGGTGATGTTACACACATACCACCCAAGTAGTGGTGACAATCCACATACCACCCAAGTAGTGGTGACAATACACATACCACCCAAGTAGTGGTGACAATACATATACCACCCTAGTAGTGGTGGTGTTACACACATACCACCCAAGTAGTGGTGACAATACACATACCACCCAAGTAGTGGTGACAATACATATACCACCCAAGTAGTGGTGGTGTTACGCACATACCACCCAAGTAGTGGTGGCAATACACATACCACCCAAGTAGTGGTGACAATACATATACCACCCAAGTAGTGGTGACAATGCATATACCACCCAAGTAGTGGTGATGTTACACACATACCACCCAAGTAGTGGTGACAATACACATACCACCCAAGTAGTGGTGATGTTACACACATACCACCCAAGTAGTGGTGACAATACACATACCACCCAAGTAGTGGTGACAATACATATACCACCCAAGTAGTGGTGATGTTACACACATACCACCCAAGTAGTGGTGATGTTGCACACATACCACCCAAGTAGTGGTGATGTTACACACATACCACCCAAGTAGTGGTGACAATACATATACCACCCAAGTTGTGGTGACAATACACATACCACCCAAGTAGTGGTGACAATACACATACCACCCAAGTAGTGGTGACAATACACATACCACCCAAGTAGTGGTGACAATACACATACCACCCAAGTAGTGGTGACAATACACATACCACCCAAGTAGTGGTGACAATACACATACCACCCAAGTAGTGGTGACAATACACATACCACCCAAGTAGTGGTGGCAATACAAATACCACCCAAGTAGTGGTGACAATACACATACCACCCAAGTAGTGGTGACGTTACACACATACCACCCAAGTAGTGGTGACAATACACATACCACCCAAGAAGTACAGACTTCCGTTTTAAGCTTCAGTATACCTCTACAACACAGAGCAAGGCGCTGCCCATATTGACTTGAACCAGGGCAAGGTTGCACACGACTAGGTCACAGAGACACAAGAACCTGTTTTCCAGCCGTAGCCGTTACACATTTGCATATTATATTGTATTCTCAAGCTGCAGTCACTGTCCGACGTTCTTGGCATCTAACATGACTTTCTTTCTGCCTCGTTCTGGTGTGCTTCATACAACTGGGACCAGGACAGGTGACTGCTTCACAATGGTGCTGAGCTAGGGAGGGGCGGTGGTCAGTGCGGTTATGTGGTCAGTGTGGTTGATGTGGTCAGTGTGGTTGATGTGGTCAGCGTGGTTGATGTGGTCAGTGCGGTTGGTGTGGATGTATGAACTCGTGCTGTCAGTGACTCTGGTGTCATATTTTCTAGTTTTTGTCTTCGGGTCATCATTGTCTTGCCGGCTGGGGTGGGTGATCATGCTTCTTCACAAAATGCTATCTCTAATTCTTCTTCTTCTTCTTCTTCTTCTTCTTCTTCTTCTTCTTCTTCTTCTTCTTCTTCTTCTTCTTCTTCTTCTTCTTCTGCGATCATCCGGAGTTTTTTTTTTTTTCGGATGTGATTGCGTTGTGCCTGTTTACAGCAGAGCTGCGTTCTTGCGCCGTTAGGCCGACACATCCGACTTCTGCGGCTATCTCTAATTCAATTCTTGTGTTAACTCCCTTTCGCGCCATGTCGCAAGACTATCAAGTTTCTCTAGCTGGGTTCCTCTTTACACAAATCTTTCCGATTGTCACAGCATGTTCCAGACTTAGCTTTCCTCAAAATGTCCAGATTGCTCAATTTGGCTGTCAAATGAATTTTCATCACCGTTCTATAAAACCCAAATTTCCAAGTCTTCTGGTGACCTTTTCGCCTGTTTACTAATTGTCCAGGATTCGCAGTCGTATGTTAAAACTGGTTCTATGTAACATGCAAGAATTCTTTTTCTAACTTCAAATGACAAGGACTGTTTGCGTAAAGTGTTCTTCATTTGATAGAATAAATAGAATCCTTTGATAGTCTCCTCAGAATGTGGCCAAAACATGACGACTGCCTCTGTCTGAATATTGTGATGGATTGTCTTCGTGTCTAAGCCTCTTTAAATACATTCACATGACTCATTCTGACTGTCACAGGAATGTTCGGTATTCTTCCATACAAGCACGTTCCAAAAGCTTCCATTGATTTCTGTGCTTGTTTACTCATTGTCCATGATTGACAGCCATATGTTGGGACTGGTTCTATGTAAAATCGACACTCTTTTTTTTAGGCTTCACCGACAACACGAGTCTCCGTGGCCAAGTGTGTACACCGCCTAGCTCACGCTCCGAGAGTTGTGGGTTCAATTCCGTCGTTCGGTTCATGGGTACACGTCTCTCGGTGACACATGGGGGTCGTCGCTGGAGCTACGGAGTTGGTGCTTTATGCGACGCTCTGGGCAGGTTGTCTTGTGGAAAGAGAGACAACCAAGTGAGATAACATCCGGTCCAATGTAGTCGGTCCTTTTGCCTTTTAAAACACTTTGAACCTCCATTGACAATGACACATATACTATATACATGTTATGTATAGCATTTAGCACTCATTTTCTTTCCGCATTTGGCAGCATTTTATATGTACTCGTGTTTTACAATCCCCCAGAATTACCGACATATTTCTTGACGATCCCCCTGAAATAAACCCAAGCAGACACAGGCTATATAACACATACCGCTTTTGGACTGCTCTACAAATGTAAACTTCTACAATTATCCTTCAGCAAACTTTCAGTCGTTTCTACCCAGAATCCTCCACGCCATCTCATTAACATTTCTGGCGTCGGGTAAACCCCTGTTTTGTTTGTCTTCACAACCGCCCGATGTGGAAACTGCGTGAACATATTGTTGACGTTGCCTTCTGTTGACAGGTGATGCTGGATCAATCAGTGGCCGCATTGTTGGAATACTGCAATATGAATATTGCACGTGGCTAGCGTTTGCATGTGGACACACTTAACTAGTGCAGACAGATATGTGTGTTTATATAACATTTCTGCATAAATTTGTGTCAGGTCTTAGCCACACATGACTAATCTACTGTATGACTGTAGACGTTACTACATGCTTTCTGTTAGCGCCGAATGTCGGGCAGCGCTCACCAAACCTGACCAACGAATTCGAGCGGGGAGTGCAACTTGGAAGGTACACGCCTTATCCTGGTGCGAGAAAATGCAACTATATTGGCAGGTCCAGATCTATACCTTTTGGTAGTGGGATCACATCTACGCCTTTGACTAGTAGTTTGAGATCTATACATTTGGCTTGTGGGTTGAGATCTATGCATTTGACTGGCAGGTTCCGATCTATACATTGACTGGTAGGTTCAGATTTATACGTTTACTTGTGGGTTCAGATCAGCGCTTAACTTAGTAGGTTCAGATCTATACGTTTACTTGTGAGTTCAGACCTATACGTTTACATGTGAAATAAGATCTATACGTTTACTGGTGAGTTCAGATCTATACGTTTAATTGTGAGTTCAGATGTATACATTTACTACTGCGTTCAGAACTATACGTTTTCTAGTGGGTTCAGATCTATATCTTCTCCTAGTGGGTTCAGATGTACACGAGCTGATAGCTAGTCGACTGCAAATCTGGCGGGAAATCTGTATGTCCCACGAACAGACTGCAATTAACCACACCCTGCTCCGCACATTATAGTCCACAGCTGCAAAAATGCACCCAACTAACCATCCTTGCCGCATGAATTCAAAGCTAGCCATTGCATTCTGTCAAACCACTATTTACACTCACACAAATTCATTTCTAAAACGCGAAGATTAAACCCATCTGTGGACAAAGTCTTGATTTCACCCGGCTTTCATTGAATGTATTACGTGCGCCTGTTTGGCGACGTGGCTTCACCAAAAGGGCATGTTTAGCTACGTACATTTCCTTATTTGCATTTGCTTTCACGCGGAAGGTTTTTTCCCCCGAGAAGGCAAACAGGGACACAGCGCAGGGTGGCACTTAAACCGCCAGAAATAGCTAACGATCTCTAGGATGTGTAGTGGCTGTGTGTGACACAGGTAGCGATAGTGTGAACAGGTATAGATAGTGTCACAAGGTAGAGATAGTGTCACACAGGTAGAGATAGTGTCACACAGGTAGAGATAGTGTCACACAGGTAGCGACAATGTCACAAATGTAGCACACGACAATATCACACAGGTAGCGACAACATCACACAGGTAGCGACAACATCACACAGGTAGCGACAATATCACACAGAGAGCCGCAACTTTCACACGTAAAGCAATAATACCACACATATAGTGACAATGCCACACAGGTAGCAACCATATTACACAGCCACAATATCACACAGGTAACCAAATCTCTCACACAGAAAGCAATAATTCCACACATACAGTACATGTCACACGGGTAGCCACAATATCACACAGGTGGCCACAACTCACACATGGGTAGCCACAACTCACATACAGGTAGCCACAACTCACACACAAGTAGCCACAACTCACACACAGGAGGCAATAATGCTACACAAACAGAGCATGTCACGCAGGTAAAAGCCTAGAACATCACAAACAGACAATAGCACACATCTGTAGACTATCCCGGAGTCTCCGCGACTAAATAGCTACGCTGCCTGCCTCGTCTTGCGAAGGTTTGGGTTCGATCCCGGCCTACGTCGTTAGGTTTACCAGTGCAGTTTTCAATGAGACACCCGCGGCTCGTCGCTGGAGCTACGGAGTTCGTGCTTTGTGCGACGCTTTCGGTAGGCCGCCTGCGGAAAGAAAACCAGCCGTTTAGGGTAAAACTCGGCGCAATGAAGGCGACCCCCTACCTTTAAACTGTTTATAAATACTATCTTTACCTTTGCCAAAGCAACGAGTATAGCGTCAGCTATATGTATAGTTTGCAGTCAAAGAATCGATTCACACCGACATACTTACAGCTGAACCACCTGTGACATACTAATAGCCCTTATACGCATCCCCCTCCCCACATTACTCACCATATTGTCACATAAACATATCTGTATCGTTTATGCATAATTGATTGGTTGCTAGGAAACCACTTGTAACATATGTACACCGCCATTGTTGGCCCATATGCGGGAATGCACTATCCACGGCCATATTTGTCATGGGGAAAAATGGTTTTGGTTCATAGCGTTGTTTTAGCCGTCAGAGGGCAGAATGTAGTTTACAATGAGCTTGAGGCATTTAATATCTGTCATCATTAAAGCAAATATATGGTTACTGAAGTCAGCTGTGGGCCATTTAGCAACAAGTCTGATTGTGTTAATTTTCACAATGGTGGGATCGTCGGACATTCTGAGAGCAAGAGCAAGCTCTCTCAAGTTATAGGTCGGTTGCAGAAAGTCGCTCTCATCAAGGAGCGCCCATAAATCTCTCCCTGTCTGACAATTTCTCCAGCCTCATGCACCTTCATTATCCCTGTCTGGCCATTTCTCCCGTATCATGCACCCTCATCTCACTGTCTTCTGTAGCCCAATGACCTAGCTGTCCACAGTGATTTTGTCAGGTAAATGCCTAGAAAAGCACAAACAGCCGGGTAAAATATTGGGGTTAATTGCGACTTCCTGTAGAAGGACATACAGAAGATTGTAGCGGTTTATGCAGCTGGGAGACTGCGAGTTGTTGGTAACTCTCACGTCCGTTGCGCTGACGTTATGATCAACTCTCACTTTCATTGCGCTGACGTTATGATCAACTCTCACGTCCGTTGCGCTGACGTTATGATCAACTCTCACGTCCGTTGCGCTGACGTTATGATCAACTCTCACTTTCATTGCGCTGACGTTATGATCAACTCTCACGTCCGTTGCGCTGACGTTATGATCAACTCTCACGTCCGTTGCGCTGACGTTATGATCGCCTGAACAGGTCCCGTATCAATCCGAGGGAAGTTGGCAACAACCCGGTATAGAAATGATATCTATGGAAACTGTGCCGATGTGCTTCCCTGTCCTAATCCGAGCTGAGAAACCAGCGGGATGTGCGACATCTGTTTTGGAACTTCACAACAACAAAGTGTCATTTCGACCTTTGAGGAGATGGTCAGGCTGGGAATCCAGTGTCTGGATTAGCTTTAAGGTCTTCACTTGTGTAAGATCTGAGCCTCGTCTTGCCAGAGCAGCGTTTCACCTTGAACGTTAAAAACTCCGTCGCGACCCTCTGTGGGTGAACTTTGGCAGAAGACAAGATCGCTAATGATGGATTCTTGTGCAATGGAGGAGATCCTATACACATTGGTCCACAGCGAAGGAAACATCTCATATGAGATTGGTCCAGATATATCAACTGTCAAGCCACTAAATCGCCGATTAATTGTATGAACTGATCAGTTCCCTTCCTCACGAGATTGCGAAAAAATACTTCCATAAAGTTTTGAAAATAATGAGAACCAATTTCATGAGGCCTTGTGAACCAAAAGCCCGTATTTTACCGGGACTTTTCAGGGAGGGAAAGGATAGTGAGACTGTCACCTACCGGGGAGTGTAGGGGAAGCAAAGGATAGTGACACTGTCACCTGCCTTCATGTTGTGGGAGGCCATTAAGGAGGGTTGGCGTTAGACTGGGTTCCTCATTCCGTATAAATCATTAGCTGCGAAACCTACCAACTCATGAAATAATCTAGAAGGCCTAGGCGTGAAGCGATTGCATATCCTTCAATGGGAGCGGGAAGGCAGCTGAAGCAGATGTGACACTTAGTTACCCTAGTCGGGAGAATCCTGAGGATGCTGGTATTGACCGCCTGGCCCACTCGTTTGGTGAGCTAGTGAACTAACTCCTATTCCACCGCGGCTTGTTTTTCTTGTTTCATTCATCTCGACTTTGCCTTCTTTATTTACGAGTCATCCTGTCACCTCATCTGATAAATCAATGACCCCGTATCTGAGTGTGAATTGTGTCACATTTCCCCTCACGATATTCGATGGCTCATTTCAACTATCACGTGTTCAAGGACCACACAAGGGAGTCCCCATAGCCAAGTGGAAGTTTGTGGGTTCGATTCCGGGCTACGTCGCTCGCTTCACGAGTGTAATTTTCTCGGAGACTCCTGGGGGTCATCGCTGGAGCTAGGAGTTCTTGCTTTGTGCTACGCTTTTGGCAGACCGTCCTTTGGAAAGAGACCCAGCCATATGGGATAAAACCCGAGGCAATGAAGTAGAACCTCTTGCCTGTTAGAAACACTTGTTTAAAATCACAACAACAAAGCCAACAGAAACAAGTGGAAGCACAAGAAAGCACAGTTATGTTTAATTTCCTGACTCTTTACCTACCGCTGGCATCTGTGTTATAGGAAAGTAAAGAAAACGGATGTTGCAACAGTCATAACATATGATGGGAGATGCCTTGAAGAGATTAGAACATAAATCGCCATGCAAAATGGAAAACATATTGACCAATTAAAAGATGTCATTTGCAACGAGAAAAAAGAGTGTTTCAGTGCTACATAGAACCTGTACTTTTGTATGGATGTGAAGCGTTGACAATGAGCAGACAAGCTGAAAAACATCTAATGGCTGTGGAAATGTGGTTTCTGGGGAAAATGCAAAGAATACCATGGGCAGACAGAAAATAAATCAATGACCAAGCCCTACAAGAAACAAATGAAAATCGTAAACTGATTAGAGAAAGTAGACGTAGACAGTCAAAGTTGTTTGGTCACGTTATGAGAAGAAATAAATTGGAGAACTTGGTGACAACTGGCAAGATCGAGGGGAACAGAACTAGGGGAAGGTAGAGAAGTCAATATCTGGATGGCTTGACCACGTGGCATGGTCAAGATAAGAACACTGACCTGATACACGACTCTGGTGATCAAGTGAAATGGCGAATCAAGACCACACACGCTTACCGGCATGGCACATGATGGATGAATGGGTGGATATTGCAACTCAAGTGGCCAGATATATTTAGCTTATTTGAGCAAATTAAAAAAGTAAAAAAACTTATAACGCGACGTTTGCACACTAGAGGAAAAGCCAATCACACACAATGTATGTTGAGTAAGAACCGACATCACTGCACTCAGGACATTCCCATACGTGCTCAGTCCCCTCGTTCAACAGCCAGCGAAGAGTCATACTACTAATCGTTCCCATCGCTATCTGATTAAATGTTCTCCTGGTCTTCCCTCTCAGTTTTGAGATTCTTCCAGAACCTCTGCCGATCCCCCGCAATCTCATTCTTTCCACATATGGGTTCTCAATCTGTTCCTCCGCCTTCTCCACCTGGTCCCACAAGCGCACGACCACCTCCCCCTTGTCCATAGGCAAGATACCACCAAGAGGTGCATTCCCTGCTAACCTATCAGACTGTTCATTCCCCCGTACACCCGCATGGCCAGGGCAAAATATCCATACTATTCTCACAATCTGTGACCTCTGAAGCGACGAGAGCCATTTCACACGAAACCTTCCTTTCTCCACCTTGCTAAGCATATTCTTTGAATCCGTAATGAACAAAATGTGTGTTGCAGTAGTCTCCTCTAGCCACCGGAATGCCGTTGTTACTGCCTCCACCTCCATTTGGAACTGAATGAGTTCCGGCGACGCCTCTATCACAATTCCTATACAAAAAGAACCATTCAGATCCTAACCATAAATCGTGTTAGGCCTGGCAGATCTATCCCAGCAGCGTCTCAGCTCGTTGCCTCGACGTGGTTTATGATTGTGTGCTGAACAAAAGTGCGTTTGTTTACTTGCTATGTTTGCTGGCGATGTCTATCTATAGCCATGATTTCAGTGGTGGGGTTTGGGCGACACAAGTGGTGGGTGACTCATTCACGCAGCCGTGTCTACGTGGTTTGTTTTATAAAGCTGGCGTGTGGAAAGTAGTTGCTTAGCTAAACACTTCTTATTGTCCCTGAGATTAGCAACCTGCTTTATAGAACAACATACATACAGGTTGAGTTGAGTTGTTGAGTTGAGCTAAGAACTGACATCACAACATACATACAGGTTGAGTTGAGTTGTTGAGTTGAGCTAAGAACTGACATCACTGGATTCATGACATTCCCATACGCACCCCGTCTCCTCGTTCAACAGCCAGTGAAGAGTCACACTACTAATAGTTCTCACCGCTATTTGATATTTGGTTTAAACAGCAAGAAGGTCGACCTCATCGCACCGGGACTTATACCATAAGGCTCTGTTTCTTTCCGCAGGGCGGCCTGCCGAAAGTCTCCCACAAAGCAGGACCTGTATAGCTCCGAGAAAATTGCACTCGTGAAACCAAACGACGTAGGCCGGAGTCGAACCTTAAGGGTGCCAGGCAGGCGGCGCAACCAGGTGGCCACGGCGACTCCCACAGCAACATACATCCTATATTTGAGTTTCCTCTCCTTCTTCATGTAGCAGATGCTCTCAGTACATTTCTCTGACCAACTCCTGCCGAACAGACTCGATCTTTGGCCAGTCTCCAGACATTTTACTGCCCCAGTTGTCGGCAATGTCCCGTGTTCAGCGTCGTTCTGATCGAACCCTGCCTCTTCCTCTAGGGACCAATGGTTCCATCACTGTTCTGTCTATATCCCTGTGACGTTTATTATGGCCAAATTATTTCAGTGTCCAGACATGGTGCTGTTAACGTAACAGTTCTTTTCACTATTCAGATCTTGTGGAATGTCCGTATTCTGTCTTCTACTTAGTCCATGACATTCTAACAACTTTTCTGTCATATTTCAGCTGTAAAGTCCCGATTGTGTTCGCTAGTTGTGAAATGGTCCATGACTCTCATCCATATGCTGCCACTGGAAAGGTGTATATCCTCACAATGTCTGACATTCGTGTCTTTGCTGGTGTATTGTCTCAGGACCATAATGCTGTTGAATCTCTGCATTGCTGTGTCAAGTCTGTGGCTGACTTCTGCTGACCAGTCCCATTTTTGTTGACTATGTAGCCAAGATATTGAATTTTTGAGACATTAGCGGTGTCTTCATACAGAAAAGAACAAATGCATCAATTCGACAAGATCTAAATATTGGAGAAGGTTGGCTACTAACAACGATAAAACAAAGAAAATTGAAATATTTTGGTATCTTGAAACGCCATGAAAGTTTGGAGAGAACAGTAATGGAGGGATATATGCCCGGGAAGAGAGGGAGAGGAAATCCAAAACGAAGATGGGTGCAGGGTGTGGCTGGTGATCTCCAAATGGATGTAGTGGACGCGGGACATCTTGCTTATGACCGAGACGTTTTCCGGGCGGCTGTTATAGGAGCGAAGTTCTGCAAAGGACATTCTACTGAATGAATGAATGAATGAATGAATGAATGAATGAATGAGTAGTGTCTTCATTGTTGATCGCAGCTTTCGATTGACAATGTTGTTTTGTGTTTGAAGGTCTCTGTGTCTTTTGACAGACGTCTTAAACGCTTCTACGAGATAATCCGTGTAGGCTGTTTGTGAGAGGGGAATTGTATCATTTGGAAATCAAGTCATGGAATTGGATTTCCACCAGTTATGGTCGTATCAAACGTGTTTAAGATCTATTTTTTTTTGTGGGGGGGGGGGAGGGGGGGGGGGACGTTTTTCATTTCGCGTTCTACGTAGATATGAGAAGAGAATGAAGAAGACTTTGTCAAGTGGGTGACATCAATTAGAAAATAAGATTGCTACGTTAGGTCTTAGTTAGATATGGCTGAGCTACCGTATGACAGTAGACAGTACTACCTGCTTTTTGTTGGCGCCAAATGTTGGGCGGCGCTTACCAAAACCAGATTGTGCCAACGGCTTCAGGTGAAGATGCGCAATTGGGAGGGTACACGCCTTATCCTAGTGGGAGACAACGCAGCCTAAAGACTAAATGTTCGAACAGGGCCCACCAGACCTTAAGTCTTGGTCGGCAACTGGTCTAGAGATCGAAGCTCCGACAGGCGGACAGTTAGAGCATTGCATTGCTGATCCGGCAGCTTCTGCAGCTGGTCATGTTCCAGGTGTATTGGTGTTACCTTTCCTCTGGAGTAAACTAGGCAAGCCGAGAGAGGGATCATGCTACATGGACAACCCATGGACTCTACAATTCAGCCCAGGCTTTGTGCTATGGAGAGGTATAACTCCATCCCTGATCCCCGCTATGGGTTGTAGTTATTATCCCTTTTTTGAAGCACAATGTAACAAACTATCATCTGCAAGGTACCGGAGAGTCAGAAATAAGATCGTAAACAGTACTGGATGTGGATGATATCATTAGAAGAACACCATGGGAGTACATACCACCAACGTCTACTGTATACTGGCCACATATATACCCCAACGTCTACTATATACTGACCACATATATACCCCAACGTCTACTGTATACTGGCCACATATATACCACAACGTCTATAATATGCTGGCCACTTGACTACTACAACCACTGTCTGTCGTTAGCTATCCAATGTAGCTATGCCCATGTCCTTGCCATATTATTCATCCATCTCTACTTCTCTTCTCCGTAATGTCTAATGTCTTCCTCTATTTCTGTTGCCTTGTGATTTCCAGAATAAGGCCTTTCTAGTGATACAATTCTCAGGTTTTCTCAATGTATAGTCCGTCTAGCGCCAGTGTCTTGTCTTCAGCTCTTGATTCACTGGTCTTTGTCTAATTCTCTCCGTGAGCTCTTGATTCACTGGTCTTTGTCTAATTCTCTCCGTGAGCTCTTGATTCACTGGTCTTTGTCTAATTCTCTCCGTCAGCTCTTGATTCACTGGTCTTTGTCTAATTCTCTCCGTCAGCTCTTGATTCACTGGTCTTTGTCTAATTCTCTCCATCAGCTCTTGATTCACTGGTCTTTATCTAATTCTCTCCGTCAGCTCTTGATTCACTGGTCTTTGTCTAATTCTCTCCGTCAGCTCCACATGTTTTTTTTTCACCAGTTATTTTGATACATTTTAATTTATTAGACACTTGACATTTAATTATTTCACAGTGAGTTGTGGTTTGTAAATACAGGGGGGACAATTCTTGTCTTTCCTTGCAGATGAACGCCAAATGGGAGCCGGAGCGAGCCAAAGTTGCCGTAGAATGGATCGGCCAGAGAATAGGCAAGCCGCTGACCACAGACGGGTCCCCCGAGCACTGCCACGAGTTGCTTTTTGATGGTCAAATTCTGGGGCAGTAAGCAAGGCTCTTCATGTGTTTGTTAGCTGTTTCAAAGCCAAAATATAATATATCACCAAATGTGACACCGCCCCCCCCCTCCCCCAGGAAGTTTCAGAGTGTGTGGTCTTATCCATTCAGCCATGCTGACTTTCATCACCATATCTTTCACACACAAGTGGTCAGCGTGGCCGAATGGATCAGAGCACGTGTTCTTAAACATCCGCTGAAGTAAGGGGTTCAATCCCTATACTGGTCAGTTGGACTGAAATGGTGGCTTCTTGTCCTTGACTCGGGGACGTAAATTACAAGTACCTCTAAAGTCGAAGTGGGTTTGCCTGATGGCGAGGGACACTGGAAATAGAGAAGGCTAGTCCACATGTAAGAAAGCAGTCCAGTTCTACTTGAAGTAGTCAGTGTGTACTACGCTTGAGTTCAAAGTGAGCAAATGCAAATACAAAATATCTGTTGTGGCATCGTTTTCAAAGATTTATAAACTCTTTGTCTATAGTTATTTACAGGCATATGAGTTATAATAAATGATATAATCTTTAAGGCATTTTCAAAGTTTTCATGAAAATAATGCATAACATTGTAACTCATCTTTTTATGCTTAAAGCAGTTATCTACAGTCATGTAGGTGATTACAAACAGTTTTCATTAAAAATAATGGATGGTATGTGGAAGGACATTCTTTTAAGTTACTGTGTGAATTTAATGAGACGCTCCCCGCCAGGAGCTGGGCGAATCCACGCCGGGTCAGATAGATAGACAGACAGACAGACAGATAGTCGGGAACGGGAGCTTATATGACTACTTATGTGAATTAAATGAGATGCTCCCCACCAGGGACTGGGTGAAGCCAGGCCGGCTCAGATAGACAGACAGACAGATAGTCGGGAACGGGAGCTTGTATGACTACGTATATGAATTAAATGAGATGCTCCCCACCAGGGACTGGGTGAAGCCGGGCCGGGTCAGACAGACAGACAGATAGACAGACAGACAGTCAGACAGACAGATAGTCGGGAACGGGAGCTTATATGAATTAAATGAGATGCTCCCCACCAGGGACTGGGTGAAGCCGGGCCGGGTCAGCCAGACAGACAGACAGACAAACAAACAAGCAGACAGACAGACAGACTGATAGATAGATAGATCCCCTCCAGGGACTGGGCGAAGCCGGGCCAGCCAGACAGACAGACAGACAAACAAACAAGCAGACAGACAGACAGACTGATAGATAGATAGATCCCCTCCAGGGACTGGGCGAAGCCGGGCCGGGTCAGCTAGTAATATTATATTTACAATATGTACATTCAAAGATTAGCTAACATAACATTATTATATTTACAATATGTAAATTCACAGATTAACTAACTGGATAAAACCTGGGACAATTCCGGAGTCGAAGTTGACAAACGTTCAGAAGTTGGCATTCAAGCGCATGGAGTTGATTGGCATGTTCCTGAACTGCATCGATGAATCTAACGGCGGGCTGGTCAAGAAGGACGAACTCTTTCAAACCGTTGACCTGTACGAAAAGGTTAACATGTGCCAGGTGATCCTGACAATCGAAGCTCTCGGCAGACGTGTAAGTGTATATCTTTCTGTCCGTTTTCTGATTTTCTGAGTGAAAATGTAATTATTTAAGTCACGATGCTTGATGGGTGATAGACGAAGGTTGGTGGATAGTGTTTAGGGTAGGAGAACCTGGCATATGATACCATAACATCTAGTCTGAGAATGGAGGTGAAGTCATTCCGCTGGTTGGTGGACAAACAGCACATGCATGTCGTGATTGTAATGGATTCACAAAGTATGATGAAAAAGGTGAAGACAGTCATGCTTCTGGCAGAGTTGCAGTTTTCAGTTCAACAATCAAAAATGGAGAGCATCTTTTGGATTTTCCCCCAGGACATGCTGGTGTGGTGGGAAACGAGCAGGCGGACAGATTGGCTGGGTCTGCACCGCTGGGTGGGGTATTGTTGCATGATACGGCAGACGTGGTCCGGGCCCTTTGGAATCGTGTGTATAGTGCAGATGAACAGGTAGATCATCATGGCCTGGAGAATGGAGCTGCATGGAGTGACCAGAGGATCTGGTCGACACTTAAAACTCCGAGGAAAGGCCAGACGGACACATAATCAAACGTCTAATAGCACCATCACTACTGGAACTCTTTACTGGCTGTTGCAGATGAGGACGGAGCACATTCCAATTGTTATAATGTCGGCTGACTCATCTCAGCTCTTGCTTTGTATGCTTGCTTGGTATATATATATATATATATATATATATATATATATATATATATATATATATAAAATGTTGTTTATTTATTTATGATCTTTATTTGCGTTTGGTATTATTTATTTGCCAGCTCCGTGGCGAAGGTGTTATGGACGCAGTTCGTAATTCTGCATACCTGCGTTCGAAACGCAGCTGCGAGTGATTTGGAAGCAGACTGCCCTGCGTTGGTGTTTAACAAAATGATATGGGTGCCGGTAGTTCAGAAAACAATGGCAAATTACTGAACATAAACTTGCTAAGAGATCACAACAGCAAAAAATTATGATATTGACTGCGACGTCCTGTAAAGGATATGCAACAAACTATTATTCATTTACTTTTGTAAGGCCTCTTAGTCCCACTATGTGCCTTACGGCCTATTGTGGTCCACCTAGGCTCACCTGCCAGTGTTAGTGGACAGTGATTTGGTGATTCGAGATTGCAGTTTAGAGGACCGCCCTTGCACCCTGGCCAGATCAAGTGCAGATAAATTTACACTGTGATCTTAGCTAAACGGCCAGACGCGATCTCTATTAATTATTTACTTATCCGTTGTTTATTTTTTTTTTTTATCCTATTGTTTAGTCAAATAAGCTGTTGCTAACTTCTTTCATTTCCTGACTTCTGCTTTGTCTATTTGGTTCTATTCTTCATAGACTAAAATCACCGCAATCATTTGTGTTATTGCTGGTGTTGTATTTGTGTAACTATGTACACTTTTCTTTCATTCTATTGTTTATTTTACTTCTATATTATTTCAGTATTATTGCTGCTATTTCTTTACGTTCTCTGGTTGTTTGTGTACTTGTGTTCAAATTATAATCTTTATCCTTTTTTTTCACATGATTGTCACATCATTACATCTGTTGGTTTATATCTTTTACAAAAAATACACTTGTTTGTCTCTGCTAGATGAAGATGAAGAAGAGGAGAAAGAAAATTAATAGTTAACAAAAATAAATATTACTTTATATCTTTTTTTCTAATGTTTCAGTTGCTAACAATAGGGCGGGAAGGTTTCGGAAAAGCAGAATCCAAGGGACAACAACATGAATGGACAGACGAACAGTTGAACGCTGGGAAAGGTATTATTGGATTGCAGATGGGCTCCAACAAAGGGGCATCACAGGCTGGGCAGAATTTTGGCAAATCCCGTGATATTATGTCTTGAAGTCTGTCTCCTTCGAAATCCCTTACAGGGGATTCGGTCGTGTATTGATGTTTGCTTATATGACATTTTCTAATGCTCTATCTGGCACGGCTAGACTTGCACTGCTTCATCCGTTTCATTGTAGAAACATGCCAACTTTATAAAGGTGTCAATCAACATAGTTCACAAATAAATATTATCATCTTCTTCTTGCAGTTATCAACATATGTTGATATTCATTGTTTTCTCTCTTAACTGATCAGTGGCGATTGATAATATATCGCTACATGTGACCTCCTATTTAGACAGAAGGACGATATATCGCCATACTAGGGCCATTGTGTTATTTGTTTTGTTTCGTGGTAACTTCTGAAATCTTAAAGCTCAGTGAGCAGACTTTTACATTATAATACTTGTTCATTTGAGTGTGCGCCATGTTTGGTCCAAACCTACTTTTTGTTTGGCACAAAGTCAACTAAAACAGTTGTGGTATCTTTGATATCATGCGTCACATTTGGTCTGTGGCACTCTACGGCTGAAACATGGCTTCTGGCTAAAAGGCATGGACAAACGATTTTGAGGTGTGGTTTTGTTGCAAAATGTAAATGGCCAGCTGGACACGGGGGAAGTCAAATAAGCCAATTAAACAACTAATATAAAATATACATACGTGCAATCCTTCCTAGCTTGGTCAGAACATGGCAGTCTGTCCGGGGGGGGGGGGGGGGGAGGGTGCCAAGAAAACAAGAGGGTGTCCAAGAAACAACATGATACAACTGCAATCTACTCAGAACTCTAAGAGTACCTGTAAAATTGTGCAACATTGTATGGTATTCCCATATGTGTGTGATAGTATGATGATAAAAAAGAAGGCGAGAGAGGGAGAGGGTTGGTGGGGGTGGAGGTGAGGGAGAGATGAGAGAGAGAGACAGAAAGAGGTGGATTTGGTTCCTTTCCTTTGTGAAAACGATTACTAATTATATAACCGCCCGACTGTTGTTCTGTGGTGTAGTGTCAACTACAAGTGATTATACTGACTACAATGGCCCTAGGCCGATCTACAGTCTCAGGCTGACAAGTCAAAGGCTTGTGGTTTTTCGCAGTCTCCGTATTTGTCGAAGAAGAATCTGAAACTGTGTGTAGATACCCAAAGGATAACATAAAATTCCTCCCGCGGCCCGTCAAACATGCAAACTTGGTTGTCAGCAGTTGATTGCTCGTCTCGGTTTCACCTTACTCTCTCAGTCATGTCTGACCATAATCGTCCGGGTGATTCTGCCAAATGTGTTTTCTCCGATCCAACTGTAGCGATTTCCTTTCTCAATTCCTATATCAGGACAGCATATTTCTAGTCCCTCCATAACTCTGTGTGTTCCTCGGCTACACTGGTCGTGTTTCCTACATGGCTCGCTTCAGTCCTGTCCGACTCTTGCCGTCAATTGTAGTTTGCCATCGGCCCTCCGATTCCAGTAGCACTGACTTGCCACTTAACAATTTCTCACGTCTGTATTCCTTTGCCGTTTTGGTATATACACCTGATTAAACTAGCCAGTAGTTTCCTTTCTCTTCGTGTTCCATACGGCATGTGGGTATAGATACCCGCCGTCTCGAAGTCACACTTCTAGACTCTTGGACCGCTTGAGTCAACTAACTATATTCTAAGTCTTCGCGCCAGTCTGCGTCCTGGAATCACGTGATGCCTTGTTTTCCTACGTCCCGCTGGAAGGAGCCAATTAGCTCAGTGTGTCGCTTTGGCTAATTTACATATCTAATGTGCATAATTGCTTTGTCCCAGTCCCGTAACCCTACTAAGGTGTAGCTTGGGTTCGTGCATCTCACAGTAGAGTTTCTTCTTCTTCTTCTTCTTCTTCGTTCATCCAGAGTTTTTTTTCGAATGTGATTGCGTTGTGCCTGTTTACAGCAAAGCTGCGTTCTTGCACCGTTAGGCCGACACATCCGACTTCTGCGGGCATTTGTTGACCGGGTTAACCATCCCGGGGATAGTAGAGTTAAGGTTACCGGGCGTGTCTTACTCCTATAAATCTGCAACATCCTGCGTCCTTCTTTTGTACGTGACAGGTCGAGACAATGCCTTTGCTAAACATTCGCATTTTCTGATTGGGAAAACCTGGCCTCTAATTTCTATCTTAGATGAACGCCAGTTCTCTGTGTCGCTTATAGTCCAGGTTTTTTAACTTTAAGTGTAAAAATGTCTTCTGAGGTCGGCGTCCTTAGATGTTCTGGCGGTTTGGAAAACTATTTCTCGACTGCTACATATAGATATTACGAGCATGCAGAAATCTTCTGGGCACCCGATGACCTTTGATTTTCCGAAATGGCTTCCAGTCCCTAGTTTCGTAGTGCCTAGTAAAAGCTGAAGACGTGTTTATAGATTATAATGATGCTTCATATTTACTCTGAATGAAGCCAGCAACCCAGAGATCCGACACGAAGGTACCGACGGCCTATGCAGAAGAACAAAATAGAATGGCTCCATTTACTACAAGCATCAATCCTCACTTGTTCTGTTGTAATCATTCCAGTAAAATGTGTCCATGTTTTGTAGCTGCTGAATGAATCGTGGGTATACTGGTTCTAAGCAGCCATGTTTGTAAAATGAATCTATCAATAAATGCTTATTTCCAATATTGTCCTTATGATTTCACAAGTTTTATGATTTCTTGAGTTTGCATTTGTAGAAGACCTATTATGTTATGGTATGTCAAGTTATGTTAAGTCATGTCATGTTATGGTATGCTATCATCTGGCGGAGTTGCTAGAATGCCAGGCTTCCGTTTGAGAGATCCGGGTTCGACTTCTTGGCAAGGTGTGGATTTCTTTCTATTGCAGAAAAAAGAAAACACTAACCTGCACAGTTCGCGGCGACTGCACTAGCCAGGCTGCCTTAATTCCTCAGGCTCAAGACCCCATTGTCCTACACGGCAAGATCCTCCAGGCAGTAATGTCATTTATTGTTTATGTTAAATTTTGTCTAACAACATTCTGCATTCCGGGTATTCCCATGAGTGCTCAGTCCTCCACTGTTGCAGCCATCTAAAAGTATCTCTCTACTCACTGTTCCCCATGAGGAGTTGGTCTCGTTTGTGTGTTTTGTGTAAGTGGAAACGGAGAAACAACAGAAGTGAAGTATATCAGGGGAAATAAGGACATGAAAGCAAAAGCGAAGAATAAACAGTAAAGAAACAGCAGAGGGAATGAAAATTCACAACAGTTAAATATTGAATTAGTAACGAAACAGCAGCAGAAGTCAAGAGAAAACAGCAGAAGTAAAGAAAAAGCAGCAACAGTAAAAAAAACAACAGAAGTAAAGAGAAAACAGTAGATGTAAAGAGAAAACGGTATAGAGAAATACAAAGAAAACAACAGAAATAAAGAGAAAATTGTAGAAATAAAGAGAAAACAACAAGCGTAAAAAGAAAATAGTAGAAGTAAAGAGAAAACAGCAATCATAGATACAGAGAAAAGAGTAGAAGTAAAGACAGAAGTAATGGTAAAACAGCAGAAGATAAAACAGAAAAAAAGTAAAGAGAAAACAGCAGAAGTAAAAAAAAAAAAAAAAAAGCAGAAGTACAAAGAAAACAGTAGAAATAAAAAGAGAACAGCAAAAGTAAAGAGAAGACAATAGAAATACCGGGTGTTTGTAAAGTCTCACTACACTTTGTTTGTAGAACAAAATTGAAAAATTCGTTCTTCCGTTGATAACACCATTCTAGGAGTGCAAAGAATTGCTCCAGCAGACGACAGCCATTCGCTGCATATTGCTTCACGATGAACTGTTGAGCAAATTTTTTGATGACGTCATGTGCTTAATTTTTCACTGTTGTTCTACCTACAAAGTGTAGTGAGTGAGACTTTACAAACACCCGGCAGATAACACAGTAAAAGTAAAGAGAAAACAGCAAAAGTAAAGAAAGAATAGCAGAAGTAAAGAAGCATAGCAACAGTAAAGAGAAAACCAGCAACATTGGAAGCAATACATTGTCCATAAAGACACAGCACAAGAAAATAATGAGCATTTGGAGCCAATACGCAAAATCAAGACCACCGACATGAGAAACCTGAGAAGAGATGCCAACTTAACTATCCGAGATATCAACTGGGGAACCCATGAGACCACCAAGATAGGTTATAAATAAACACACATGCATTATTTGACGCTCATAGAAGTAGAAACAAGAAGTAGACAACTAGAGAACATAAATATAGAAAGTTATAGCTACCCACTGGGATTCCAACCTGTCACCTCCAGTTGTAACAAATAGGCTCTGTCGTCATTCGGATGTGACAGTGGGATCAACACCTGTGCCACACACATTGAAAGGCAGAAGATCAAATGATTCGGCCAACTCGTTAGAGTGCAACACAATCAACTACCAGCACTGGCACTACTTCAAAGAAGATATGACACGAGAGCAAAGGGACGTCAGAAAAGAAAATAGATTGACGACATCAAAGACATTGTACAATCACACAATGACACTATCCAGTGCCAC
This sequence comes from Cepaea hortensis, assembly GCA_963921405.1. Taxonomy (NCBI): domain Eukaryota; kingdom Metazoa; phylum Mollusca; class Gastropoda; order Stylommatophora; family Helicidae; genus Cepaea; species Cepaea hortensis. Next base: position 323,659,295 of record OY992876.1, on the reverse strand, counting down.
CCACCTGGCGCCAGAACACCAATTATTCCTCCCCACGAGGCTACACGGCAAAAGTGGAAGATTGTTACTTTGTGATGATAATACACAAAATATTTTCTGTTTGCTAGATCCACACTTTTATAGACAAATGGGTACTCGGCGAGTGATGTGTCCACATTTGTATAGACAAATGGGTACTCGGCGAGTGATGTGTCCACATTCGTATAGACAAATGGGTACTCGGCGAGTGATGTCTCCACATTTGTATAGACAAATGGGTTTTACTCGGCGAGTGATGTGTCCGCATTTGTATAGACAAATGGGTACTCGGCGAGTGATGTGTCCACATTTGTATAGACAAATGGGTACTCGGCGAGTGATGTGTCCACATTTGTATAGACAAATGGGTTTTACTCGGCGAGTGATGTGTCCACATTTGTATAGACAAATGGGTACTCGGCGAGTGATGTGTCCACATTTGTATAGAAAAATGGGTACTCGGCGAGTGATGTGTCCACATTTGTATAGACAAATAGGTACTCGGCGAGTGATGTGTCCACATTTGTATAGACAAATGGGTTTTACTCGGCGAGTGATGTGTCCACATTTTGCTTGCATTGACCTCGTTTCTCAGTGTCCAGGTGTGGTATTGACAGTAACGTCGTGTCGTCGGCATTTATATGATCAGATATTTGTTTCTTCTGTTATAGAGGGGTCATATTGTTATTTCTTCTGTTATAGAGGGGTCATATTGTTATTTCTTGCCAAGAGTTTCTCAGACACTGCTCGTGCTGTTTTTAGTAGATACGTTGAACAGATAAGGGGACACAATACAGTCTTATCTTTCTCCCTATTCTGTATTATACGAGTATGTTGTATCGTTATATGTTCTGACAGACAGACAGACAGACGAGAGGTGTGGGGGAGGGGGGAAGACAAAGAGACAGAGAGCGACAGAAAGACACAGGGAGAGACAAAGATAGGGCTAGAGAGACATAAAGGTACAAGCAGAGAGACAGAGAAAGACACAGAGAGAAAGGCAGAGATAGCGGAAGACAGAGCTTGAGGGACGGAGAGAGACAAAAAAAAACAAACAGAGACAGACAGAGAGCTAGAGAAACAGAGAGAGAGAGAGAGAGATAAGTCAGTAAGTGGATAGACAGACAGAGTTAGCCCGGTAGGTAGTTAGACAGACAAGTAGTATTGACAAGCAGGCAGACAAATAGACAGATTTTAAGATATGTTTAGTTTAGTTTTGTTTAGTCGACGGATCAACATCACGGCACACAGGTGTAACCCATAAATGCTCCGTTCTACTTCTAACTCAAGCCTGAGTCCGGAGAATCTCAACTCGGTACACGAACTCCGTAGCACCGGCGAGGATCCTGACATACTTTCGGTTGATTTTAAACTCGAAATTTTGCTTGGGCTGCGCCGTTAGGCTACTCTTTTTCGATTTCCAACTGCCAAGGGATGTTTTACGTGCGCAATAATACACACGGCCGTCAGATCTCACTACCCAGAATCCAGGGGAAAGTTTGTTACTAGAAATCCACGTGAAAAAAATCCCGGCCCTCACCGGGGCTTGAACCCGGGACCTCCAGAACTCGAGGCGGACACCATACCTCGAGACTACTCATATTTTAAGATATACAGACGTTTGTGACGTGGAAACAAACACACAGGAAACAAAACAAAACCCAAATACATTCGCAATTCGCAACATATTTACTGCATGGCGTATTATAAACAACATCTCCCGACAACGAGATCAACTCTGTTTCAAACGTGGAAACAGCTGACACAACAAAGTCATCCATAGATACAGATTATCTGCTTATCAACACATTAATCAAAGTTAATCAGATGACGAACATCACGAGTCACGCATACATATAATACATCTGTTTAGTCAATGCAATGTTTTTACAGCACAACTGAGAACTGCAACCAAGGGCAAAGAACTCACACACACCTACATAAAGCAGCTGAGAATGCCAAACTCATGACGATCATGTAACTGTTACATGTCTCCCGGGTTCGCCCCCTGTGTTCAAGTTTTCACATACGTATTGTCAAATGGCCAGTCTCCCTGACCTAGGTGTTAAACGACTTTCTCCGCAATCCCGTTTATCCACGTAGGGTAACGCAGAGCGCGAAAATTGGTAGCGGTTCTCGCCGCATTGGTGACTTACGTGATAAGTGAGCCGGCCGCTCAGAAAGCAATAGCAAACTACTGAGCGTAATCTTGCCAAGAAATCAACAACACTGGTAAAATGCTGATGTTGACAGCGATGTCCTGTAAAGGATATGCGAAAAAAAAATGGTCAAATGACTGGGTTAACTATTTTACATGCCGTTAAATTTCCGGGCCAAATATTTCACGTACTGTTAAATGTTTGGGTCAATTATAGAGGGTTCCCCCTGTGTTGAAGATTTCACAAACTATTAGTTTATTTGGTTGTTTCGGGATCTGAGGTTTAAAGATTGAGCACAGCCCAGTACTGGCAACGCTGATCGCATTCCGTGTGGTCAGTGGTTGCACACCCGCCTCACACGCCAGTGATCCAGAGTTCGATCCCGGGTCCAGTCAAGGATATGCACTTCTGACGAGCTCAAACGAGAGCGAAACTCAAGTTTAGTGCTTCCAATCTGACGTGGATAAGGCTTAAGGTTGGTACCGGAATACAATCAGCGTTGCCAGTAGTGGGTTGTGCTCAATCTTTAAACTATTAATTGTCAGGTCGAATAATTCACATACTGTGAAATGTGTAGGTTACATAATTCACATAAAACGTCAGGGTCAATTATTTCCAGGCATGCATTAAATATAAGTTTGGGTCATAGCAAACAGATATCTCCATAAGTGCCCAGTCTCCCCCGATTGATCACACAAGAGGTATCTTAGATAACTGCACGAACTTCCGAGTTATGTGTATGCCAGAATTAGTTGTGTGGGTAGGTTCAGTAATTATAAAATTCTTCCAGGTCAGCAGCCTGTACTAACTGCTTATTTCATTGTTCAACTGGGACGCAGAGGTGTTTCCAAGGCACTAGGGCCAGGTTCTATACTTGCCAAGACCTACTAACACGTTCTAGTCGTGCGTCCTGGGCAACAGGTCCCTTCGGGGTCCTGGCTAACGTAGTAGGATCGCTGATTCTTCCGAAGTCGGAGAGTATCTGCCTGCACGGCGAGGAACCACCAGTCTGCTCACCAATAAACCAGACATAGGACAACGGATACTCACGCAAACCTCAGGTCCTGTATGACGTAACACTGATGTTGGCCAACAGGATGTCTTCATCCGACATACAGAACTTCGCGCTGGAGTTCACAGCCAGCGAATGCAAGCAAGCAAGCAAGCACTGTTCAACTCCGGATGAAAATATAACGCTAAATTTGCACAAATGCTAGAAATGTTTCTTCCCTGGTCAAGATAGCTAGAATGCCGAGCTCCAGGAACGTGGAGTATGCCACCCCTTTCTTATTTAATTAAAATCCACGGTTCTGTCTTGATTTGAACCAGGTTGTATCCTAAACCATATTATCTTTTAAAGAAAGAGTATATAAGGGACATAACAATTAAAACCATACAACTTTGAGGCAAATGTTCGGTAACAGTTACAGGTCTTGATGATACAACACTCTCTTACTTTCATACCCTCACACTTTACCACTTTCTCACTCCCCCACACTCCCACACCACCTCACTTTCCCACACTCTCAATCCCACACAGAGAGGTTTCCGAATCACAACTATTTACTTGTTTCCTTATGGCTGTAGTAACCAGCACCACACGTGACGTACATAATAAAACATCACGGAACTACTGCCAATTAGACAACCCACCCACAACGTAATGTGTGGTTCTGGTATATGCACATGTCAGTTCTTAATGGTATTATCAAGTTTGTGTGCTGTGCTAAGAGTCTCCTTGTGTGATATGGGGCACTCATGAAAGTTTGCGCGTGCAGTCAAAGTGGCCCTTTAGAAAACAAACAAATCCATTCTGGCATGTTTCCTGTTTATTTTGGCCTCTTTAAAAACATTTACATAATAGATTATGGCTGCTTTTACAAAGGGGCTTCAAATGAAAATCTTAAAAGTGTGATAGAAATTACAATAACCATACCATTGCCTTGTAACCTGTCAATATTGTTGTTAAGGATGTCAAGGGGGTTAATCACTTGACATTACAGTGCAGACGAACACGGTGACGTCATAAGGACAGATTAAAGATGACCGCCCCACTTTTGACATGCACCAAACAGGAGCAGCGTTCTATTATCCTTTTTATTTAAAAATCAGTGAAGGTGTGAAACCTATAGAATTTCATCAATGAATGAAGATCCAATATGATGATGCATGTTTGTCAGTCCAGCAAGTGTATGAGTGGAGTAGGAAGTTTAGAAACCGTGTGACTTCTATGACCAGGTCAGGCACACATGTTATGACCCAAGAGAATTTTGTTCTACATGAATCCAAGCACTTTATCGGCGCTGGAGGACTTGCATTGAATGGAATGGTGACTACATCGAAAAATGATACATTTGTCGTTTACTTTTTTCTTTTTTTTTAAAGAATATATTCACCCAAAAAAAAAATATTTAAGGTTTTTATTTGAAGGCCCCTCATAGTATCCTTGGAAAGTTTGGCATAAAAATGATAATTTTTTCATTAAATAATTCCTTAAAACCCAACTACAGCATGCCAAACGTGTTGCAGAATTATAAAGATAACAGAAATTATTACTAGGATAGCCAGATTTCTTTAGCACAAGCTGATCACATTAAACAGTAAAAGGGCACATGATGCGATGTTCAGGACACATAGAGAAAAGTCAATTATATATCACATATTGCTTGAAATTTAAAAAGTTCAGTCTTCTATAAAAACCACACATTTGTGGTGTCCACATCTCTCCTGGCTTGTTAACAAACTGTCCAGGATTCACAGCCAAATGTTAACTTTGGTTTTATATTAGTATTCAAGTATTCCTTTTCTTCCTGGCATATTGGTTACATATTCAAATAACAAAAATACATTTACAAATATTATTGGGTGAAAAACATTACAAATGAACTATTATTACCATAAATCTAGTAGTTTTTAATGATGCATAAAAGATTGCAAAATCCCAGCTGGCGCAACAAGAATGGAAGCAAATTCACAAAGCACCATACTCAAAAGTATTAATCAAAAACTGATTATTAATATGTGTTTCTCAGTCCGAGAATTTAGTTATTTTTATATACGCGAATCACATGATGTTTTATTCATGCGTGAATTACAATGACTTTATAAATCACATGATGTTTTATTCATGTGTGAATTATAATAATTTTATGAATCACATGATGTTTTATTCATGTGCGAATCACAATGAATTTATGAATCACATGTTTTATTCATGTGTGAATTACAATGATTTTATGAATCACATGATGTTTTATTCATGTGTGAATTACAATTAATTTATATTCAGACTTGTCAGCGTGTGAATGACATATTTTGTTAAAGTGTTCAAGTTAAAGTCCTATACAGGACATCACAATTAAACCCAGCATCATTTGCCTGTTTGTGATTTACTAGGAAATTATAACTCAGTGGTTTGCCATGACTTTCTGAATGACTGACATATCACACCATCTAAATGAACACAAAGCAGTCTGCTTCCACGTCGCTGCACGTCTGATTCAGAGCAATGGACTCGGTGTGTCATGAAATTGTCAAACTGTGTGTTTCACAATCCCCTAAACTACAGGGCCAGTTGATCAAGTGTAAACCACACACAATTTCAGCATTGAGTGAATCACAATCACATTATTACTGTTTAAGTTACAAATATTATTAGCCAGCGACTGAAATAAAATTGTATTAGCATGAATCACATACAATTATATTATTGCATTCATCCATGAGGACATGCGGTCTGACGACTGGTGTTGAAGTCATTCATCCATGAGGATAGGCGGTCTAATGACTGGTGTTGAAGTCATTCATCCATGAGGATAGGCGGTCTAATGACTGGTGTTGAAGTCATTCATCCATGAGGATAGGCGGTCTGATGACTGGTGTTGAAGTCATTCATCCATGAGGACAGGCAGTCCGATGACTGGCGTTGAAGTCATTGATCATCCCTCCATGCTCTCCTACTCCCAGCAGTTCTATTCAGCTCAGAGTGTTGGGGCTCTTCGCTGGCTGTTGAAGATGAGGACAGAGCATGTATGGGAGTGTCCTGAGGGCTCTGATGTTGGTTCTTGACTCAACTCAATAACTCAACTCAACAAATCTCTTCAGCTCAGAGTAGTGAGGCTCTTCACTGGCTGTTGAAGATAGAGTCATGCCCTCTGTTTCTCTATCCTTGCATCATGCCCTCCAACAGTTTCTGCAATAGACCTCCGGGTTCCCTATTACAACCAGGCTATCTGATGTTTTGTATGATCTTTAATAGTTCTCTATGTTCTCCAATGTCAAATTTGTTCATTTGATCTCTTTTCTGCCCACTTTATTTGGATCCTATGATAACTCCAAATCTCTCAAGCTTCCTAATTCTCTTCATTTCTTTAGTTTAAGGTTCATGTTTCGCAGCCGTATGGTGCTATGGGCCAGATAGCTTGCCTCAGCGCAATATGGATGTTACTTGATGTGACAAATGTTTCTTTCTCTCAAATTCTGTTTGACTACTGCAGTCCTTGATCTTATTTCATTTTAACATCAAGCTACTTCTGTAATTATTTGCCTGGATAAGAAACTTCTGCAGTTATGTGACACAGCTAGAGAAACAGGTAGAGACACTTCTGTAATTACCTGGCCCAGGTAGAGAAACTTCTGTAATTACCTGGCCCAGGTAGAGAAACTTCTGTAATTACCTGGCCCACATAGAGACACTTCTGTAATTACCTGGCCCAGGTAGAGAAACTTCTGTAATTATCTGACCCACATAGAGACACTTCTGTAATTACCTGGCCCAGGTAGAGAAACTTCTGTAATTACCTGGCCCAGGTAGAGACACTTCTGTAATTACCTGGCCCAGGTAGAGACACTTCTGTAATTACCTGGCCCAGGTAGAGAAACTTCTGTAATTACCTGGTCCAGGTAGAGACACTTCTGTAATTACCTGGTCCAGGTAGAGAAACTTCTGTAATTACCTGGCCCAGGTAGAGACACTTCTGTAATTACCTGACCCAGTAACTTAATATTACTATGCATTATTCAAAATTTTATGCATTATGTACGTATACCATACAATGTTAGTATGTACTATTATTCATATTAACTATTGATGTGAATAATATACAATATTAGTAGTGAATGAATTGCATACAATTTTCTTAGTATGAAATCATAAACAGTTACATACTACATGCATCACAAACTGTATTATTGTGTGAATCAAAGCACACTATTTATGTGAATCACATAATTTAATACACTGAAAATCACATACATGTGGGTTTGTGTGGACATATCACATGATATCAATAATTTATGAGTATACCACATAACATGGACGTCAATGATTTGTGAGCAGATGAAAGAAAACAAACACAAATCCCCTAGCAGGAAATTACTGTGGGTGTGGGAGTGCTGGGACCCTCACATGTGTGTGGGTGTGTGAGTGAAGTAGATAGTACGGTCTGTAGTAGGTTTGACCCCTGAGGTTGTTATCTACCAAAGTGAGGCAAAGATTGACCACCTACCTCCCCTCCCTCTCCCACCCCCACAGATCCAGGCCCACAGAATGTGATGGTGCTACCACATCTCAGACCTGTGGCAGGAAACTGCTCCAAGATACATTATGATATTTATTATGAGTGCATGGAGGGATGGGTGGTCAGTCTCTCGCTCTTGTAGCGAATGATCTGCAGAAGGTCTAGACAAAGATTTAACCAGATGATATCATCGAAAGATGGATGAAAGACGTAAAACTGTAGCATTGCCAGGAGAGTTGGAAGTGTGCAGCTAAACTTGGGTGTGAAGAATTAAACAAGTTCATGCTTAAATGACTCATATACTCCAACCGAGGCTCATATTTTAGTGTTCAAACTGACCCCTATCCCATATCATCATGTCACTCACTGACCCTTGTCCCACCTCATCATTTCACTCCACTGATCCCTGTCCCATCTCACCATTTCACTCACTAACCCATCCCATCTCATCATGTCACTCACTGACCCTTGTCCCAACTCATCATTTCACTCCACTGACCTCTGTCGCATCTCATCATGTCACTCACTGACCCTTGTCCCATCTCATCATGTCACTCACTGACTCCTGTCCCATCTCATCATGTCACTCACTGACCCTTGTCCCAACTCATCATTTCACTACACTGACCCCTCACCCATCTCACCATTTCACTCACTAACCCATCCCATCTCATCATGTCACTCACTGACCCTTGTCCCAACTCATCATTTCACTCCACTGACCTCTGTCCCATCTCATCATGTCACTCACTGACCCTTGTCCCATCTCATCATGTCACTCACTGACTCCTGTCCCATCTCATTATGTCACTCACTGACCGTTGTCCCACCTCATCATTTCACTCCACTGATCCCTGTCCCATCTCATCATGTCACCCACTGACCTCTCTCCCATCTCATCATGTCACTCACAGACCTCTGTCCCATCTCATCATGTCACCCACTGACCCCTGTCCCATCTCATCATGTCACTCACCGACCCCTGTCCCATCTAATCATGTCACTCACTGACCACTGTCCCATCTCATCATGTCACTCACCGACCACTGTCCCATTTCATCATGTCACTCACCGACCCCTGTCCCATCTCATCATGTCACTCACTGACCCCTGTCCCATCTCATCATGTCACTCACCGACCCCTATCCCATCTCATCATGTCACTCACCGACCACTGTCCCATCTCATCATGTCACTCACCGACCACTGTCCCATCTCATCATGTCACTCACCGATCACTGTCCCATCTCATCATGTCACTCCACTGACCCCTGTCCCATCTCATCATCTCACTCCAATGACCACTGTCCCAGCTCATCATTTCACTCACTAACCCCTGTCCCATCTCATCATTTCACTCCATTGACCACTGTCCCATCACATCATTTCACTCATTGACCACTGTCCCATCTTATCATTTCACTCACTAACCCCTGTCCCATCTCATCATTTCACTCACTAACCCCTGTCCCATCTCATCATTTCACTCCACTGACCCCTATCCCATCTCATCATTTCACTCACTAACTGCTGTCCCACCTCATCATGTCACTCACTAACCCCTGTCCCATCTCATAATTTCACTCACTAACCCCTGTACCATCTCGTCATTTCACTCACTGACCACTGTCCCATCTCATCATGTCACTCTCGTGCATGATCCCTCTCTCGCCCTGCCTAGTTTACTCCATGGGAAAGGTAACAACAATACATCTGGAACAAGACCAGCTGCAGAAGCTGTCAGATCAGTAATGGCAGGAATACAAGACAAGCAAGGAAGTATGACAACAACTGGGGCTAAAGAAGACATCACAGAATGAGGTAAAGTCATGCAACTAAGACACTTTTGACATATAATGAGACATGGCACCTGATGATGATGATGATGTAATATGATGGTAAACCGGTGCTGACCAGGTGGCAGCCGCTCGCCTGTGGGTTCTGCTACCATGCTTCAGATTCTCCACAGACATTGGTTACACAGAGAGGAAGAGAAATGCTCGGAGGTTATGCATTTGACCATGAATTAAAGAATAATTGTGCACACATATTTAATTCTCAAATAGTGAATGAATGTATGCATGTATTTGACTATGAACTAATAAATATATGGCTATGCATATATTTAACTCTGAAACAGTGAATGAATGAATGCATTTGACCATGAACTAATGAATATTTGTATGCACATATTTAATTCTCAAATAGAGAATGAAAGAAGGTATATATTTGACTGTGAACTAATAAATGAATGTACACACATATTAGACTATAAACTAATGAATGTATGCATGTACTAGATTATTAAATAATGATTGTATGTATACCATCCAGAGATATTATGAAATCTGAGATTATGTCACAAACAAGAAACATTAGCTACAAGATGGGTTATCTCATGTCAAGTTGATATGCTATAAATACTACAATATGTTTTCATGTTTACAACAACAAAACGCCAACATTAATTGTAAACTGTGAAGCCACAACTTCATGTAAAACAACAAAACACCAACTTTAGCTATAAACTGAAGTTATGACTTCATGTGAATCATACAAACCTTAAATTGAGCTACAAGAGATATAATCTGATTAGAACAATTCATCAATTCATCTGTAAAACCACTTCAACATTACCTACAAGAACCATTAATTCATAACAAGAAGCTTTTTCGTCACACAAAGAACCACTCACTTCAAATGCAGCATCTAAACATTAATTTAGATACAAGGCATCAATTTATTAAAAAAACTATTACAATATATGAGAGGCAGTCAAAAAGTTTAGTTTAGTTTAGTTTAGTTTAGTCGATGGATCAACATCATGGCACATGGGTGTAACCCACAAGTGCTCCGTTCTTCTCCTAACTTAAACCTGAGTCTGGAGAAACTCAGCTCAGTGCACGAACTCCGTAGCACCGGCGAGGATCCTGAAATACTTTGGGTAGATTTTTAACTCGAAATTTTGCCCGGGCAGCGCCATTATGCTACTCTTTTTCGATTTCCAACTGCCAAGGGATTTTTTTACGTGCGCAACAATACACACGGGCGTCCGATCTCACTACCCAGAGACCAGGGGAATTTATTACTAGAAGTCCACGAGAGTACTCGTGGAGTCAAAAAGTGTTGTACCTTACTAAGAAATTGTTGATACAGGTGGGAATATCAATGACAATACACACTACTGGTTTAAATGTCCTGTGTGTAAGTGGCACTCAGGTAGTGCCATATGTAGGAGAGACTGGCAGAAAATTGGTACTGGCATTTTTGAAGTCATCACAGACAAGAAGGCACGCTGAGAAATCACACTACTGCACCTGCGGGTTATGTGCCCTTCATCATATTTGCCAAATTAGCACAGAGTGACTTCCTCCTGTAGAAATACTGGACAGGGGTCAAGTGATGGACAGAGTGACTTCCTTCTGTAGAAATACTGGACAGAGGTCAAGTGATGGACAGAGTGATTTCCTTCTGTAGAAATACTGGACAGGGGTCAAGTGAGGGACAGAGTGACTTCCTCCTGTAGAAATACCAGACAGGGGTCAAGTGATAGACAGAGTTACTTTCTCTTGTAGAAATACTGGACAGGGGTCAAGTGATGGACAGAGTCACTTCCTTCTGTAGAAATACTGGACAGGGGTCAAGTGAGGGACAGAGTGACTTCCTCCTGTAGAAATACTGGACAGGGGTCAAGTGATAGACAGAGTGACTCCCTCCTGTAGAAATACCAGACAGGGGTCAAGTGATGGACAGAGTGACTCCCTCCTGTAGAAATACCGGACAGGGGTCAAGTGATGGACAGAGTGGCTTCCTTCTGTAGAAATACTGGACAGGGGTCAAGTTAGGGACAGAGTGACTCCCTCCTGTAGAAATACCAGACAGGAGTCAAGTGATGGACAGAGTGACTCCCTCCTGTAGAAATACCGGACAGGGGTCAAGTTAGGGACAGAGTGACTTTCTCCTGTAGAAATACTGGGCAGGGGTCAAATTAGGGACAGAGTGACTCCCTCCTGTAGAAATACCAGACAGGGGTCAAATGATAGACAGAGTGACTCCCTCCTGTAGAAATATTGGACAGGGGTCAAGTGATGGACAGAGTGACTTCCTTCTGTAGAAATACTGGACAGGGGTCAAGTTAGGGACAGAGTGACTTCCTCCTGTAGAAATACCAGACAGGGGTCAAGTGATGGACAGAGTGACTTCCTTCTGTAGAAATACTGGACAGGGGTCAAGTGAGGGACAGAGTGACTTCCTCCTGTAGAAATACTGGGCAGGGGTCAAGTTAGGAACAGAGTGACTTCTTCCTGTAGAAATACTGGACAGAGGTCAAGTGAGGGACGCTATCACATGCCATGAGGAGGTGTGGGTACATGGTGCTAGCACCATGTTATATACCAACTGGTACTCAATGGGTGATGTGATAAATATCACCATGACTGTCTTTACTTCCCAAGACATTCTCTGGTACCTATTTTAGTCTGATCATTTAAAAACAAAATATGTATCAATGGGGGATTGAACACACAGCCATCAGTCCTACAAGCAAGCATGCACTACCATGGTCACTTGGCGGACAGAAATATGAGTTGTATATTCTACATTATCTGGGCATCCAGAGTCTCAACTACTGGAACCACTCTATGTGGCGTGTGGGAAATTTGGGCTGAATTAACAGCCACTTGAAGTGGTGCAGAATACACACGAAGCAAATGATACCCTGGTCTCCTTTAGTGAAACCTTACTTCCTGAGATGGAACCATACATGTTTTTAGGTAGCGTTTAGATAAAGGTGGAAATGTTAAAATCACAACACAGAAAGCCAGATAAGCTTTTTTAGCCCTGGTCAAAAGAACTTAAATCTCGCACCAAACTTAGAATATTGAACTCTAATATCAGATCAACACATCTGTTTGCGCATGCACGCGCGCGCGCGCACGCACGCATGCACACACACACACACACACACGGGCAAACCTGGCTACACTTATGTTTAAATATTTAGAATGGTTAGTCAAATTAACGTGGCTGCTGGTTTCAAATTACAACACCGCAGTCAACCAATCAAATATGGATGGGTAAATCCAGATAAAGCTATGATATAAGCACAGCTTACTGATTTTATTAACATTTGCGGGGAAAATGGGAAATGGAAACCTATAGGATTTCATGTAGTGTTGCTTGGAGGAGGCTAATGAAATTAAGACACCGTACCCAACTAGATGACAAAGACAAGAGTTCTATGGGCTCATCATGAGAAGACAGGCACTGAAAACATCGTCACAACTGGCAAGATCAGTGGTGGCAGTGCCAGAGGCATCAAGAGAAATGATTCAAGATGGTGGCATGGAGAAATATCATCAACAGACATGCAGAACACCCAGAGCTGAGATCTGTGGAGAGACTGAACACCTACGTCAGGTGGCAAGGCACATAACTATGTTGTATTTGGAAGAAATGTTACATTGTAATAGTCATGTTTGTTGAACTACTGTTTGGCTAGTTATGTTAATTATTTACAATGTTCAAAACAATAATGCATATAAGGGCAAATGCTATTACGGACAAGGAGACAATGAGCACGTTCCATAAAAAATACAACCCGATGACACACAACTGTATTCATACCTTGAGATGATGCAGTCAGTCCTGGCTTTACAGCAATAACTTCTGGGTTACAATGGGTTATAAATTATAATTTTTTTACTAGGGAGAAGTTAAAATAACAGCAGCAGAGCAAAGTTAAAGTAACAATTTTCTGGAATAAAAGGGGTTAAATTAGTAACAAGGACAAATTGGTTTAATAATTAGGGAAAAGTGGGTTTAAAAATTAGGACTAAGTGGGTTTGATATCTAGGACAAAGTGGGTTTAATAACTAGGACAAAGTAGGTTTAATAATTAGGACAAAGTGGGTTTGAGAATAAGGACAAAGTGAGTTTAAAAGTTAGGACACAGTGGGTTTAATAAGTAGGACAAAGGGGGTTTAATAACTGGGGAAAACTGGGTTTAATAACTAGAATAATGTGGGTTTAATAACTAGAATAATGTGGGTTTAATAACTAGAATAATGTGGGTTTAATAACTAGAATAATGTGGGTTTAATAACTAGAATAATGTGGGTTTAATAATTAGGACAAAGTGGGTTTAATAACTAGGACAAAGTGGGTTTAACAATTAAAACACTAGCAACTATGTGAAACAGATGCTGTTGTGTGTAACAAACCCAGTGGTGTGTTAGGCTGTGGCACAGTAACTTTCTGCCATGCAGTGATACAAGCAAGTCTTTATTAGCTGTTGCCTTGTCCCATATCAAGTGTTCCATTTCTGCTGATTTGATGGAAGCATTCTGTCCAGGTCACTGCATGTCTAAGATTTCACAAAATCTAAACAAATATAGTTGTTTTCCATCACTTTTTATTCTCAGCACTGACTACAACATCCCAATATCTACACCATTCTTTCTGTAATTATTCCCGTTTGGCTTTAATTTTTGTTGTGATCTGTTTTCACTGGCACATTATATAGTCCACAGCATTTTATAAATTATACTTGCACATTTGTCTGACCCTACATGCGCCACTTTTGACAAAAATCTAATACATAATTGTAACGATTGTTGTTTAAATCTTCTCAAAGGTCTATATTGACAACTAAATCTGGCCAACCAACCAAACAAACCAAACAGTTTGAACAAAAAAGGAATAGTTACACAAATTTCCAAAGCTTTTCTATGTTACTTCCTATTTATTTTAAGTACGTCTTTGCAGATGTAATTTACTGACAACATATGTGTGTCTGAATAAAACAACATGGCAGATTTTCAACACACATATCACCTCAATAAAACTGACAAAATATATATTGCACACCAGGTGTTTTGGTGAAATGTAATACAAACATATGGTTTTATAATTTGAAGTCACGCCTTATTTGTGTAAAATGCAAACATTTATGTCTGAAGAAATGTTCACAATCATTGAGAATAGTGCACCTTGGCAGGTTGGCAGTACTGTGGTTGCATTACAATTCTATACAAAGTTAATTCTTCTAACTCCTCTTCTTCTTTTGTTGCTTCTTCTTATCCTTGGTCTCCTCCTCCTTTGAACATTCTTAAATAACAACGACAATGCCAACATTAAACATTGGACGAGTGCAAGTCAATAAGTAAGTCACACAGTTCTGTGGGATGGCAGGTAAATGTAGTTGGTGTTTTCTGCAGGTGTCATAGGTGACAGCAACATCGAACTTTATATTCCCATTTGCCAGGTGTCTTATGCGCATGCGCAGCGCATAAACAAAATGGCGACTGTACTTACGGAGTGTACAGCCAAAGATCAACGTGCTGTTGTGTGTTTTTTGTGGGCAAAAGGACTGCCTGCAAAGGACATTCATAAGGAAATGCTTCCTGCTTATGCTGATAAATGTTTGTCTCGTAAAGCGGTCCATAGCTGGGTAGAAAAATTTTCTCAAGGACGCTGTAAACTTGTTGATGAAATCCGATCTGGTCGTCGTGTTGAGATTGCAACAGAAGCATCTGTGCTGCGGGTGGAGGAGATGATTAGATGTGACAGGCAAGTAACGATAGACTCTGTAGCATCTGCAATAGGGTGCACACATGGTTCAGCATAATGCATGATCGATTGAAATTTAAGAAAGTGTGCTCAAGGTGGGTACCTAGACAATTGAAGGAGGAACACAAAATGAACCGATTTGGCCTGTCCTTGCATCATCTCTGTCGATATGAAGATGAAGGAGAAGACATGCTGAACAGGATTGTTACTGGGGACGAATCATGGGTGCATCACTACCAGCCCGAATAAAAGTGTACTTCAATGCAATGGAATCATCCTTTTTCGCTTTGTGTCCACAAATTCAAGGTTGCGCCATCAGCAGGGAAGGTTATGCTGACAGTGTTCTGGGATTGTCAAAAAGTGCTTTTAACCAATATCAAGAAGAAAGGTGACAATGTGAATTCTGAATATTACTGTGAAGTTCTATCAATGCTTCATGATGCAATTCGAAGAAAACATCCAGGATTGCTGACTAGAGGAGTGTTGCTTCTTCAAGACAATGCCAGACCACATACAGCTTGATTAACTCAGGAGAAAATTAACCAACTAAGGTGGGAAGTTCTGGAACATCTACCTTACAGCCCTGACTTAGCCCCTAGTGATTTCCACCTTTTTGGTCCACTGAAAACCCACCGAGGCGGGAGATATTTTGTGAATGACGCCAAAGTTGAATGTGAAGTAAAAACGTGGTTTAGAAAACAAAGCTCGCAGTTCTATGCAGCCGGTGTGGGAGGACTGATAAAACGATGGGATAAGTGCATCAATGTTGGTGGAAATTATGTTGAGAAATAAAGGGACCATGAATGTATAAAAATAAACTGGTTTCAAGTGTTATTATATTTAATTATTTTTCTACAGCCATTTGTGACTTACTTATTGACTTACCCTCGTAGTTCATCGCATGCTCTCGAGGCATCCATTATTTATTGATGATGTCGGCCAAATGACCCCCCCTGGAACACAAGCACACCCTCAGAACATAGTGAGGTGCCAGTTTGTCCATGTTGTTCATCCCTAGCACTGAATATTGGGGAATCCACAGTCATATAGTGGTTAGATGGTTGACTGTAGACTTGGTGCTCATGGGTTTGATTCTCATTGGGGTGGATTACATTATTTTAAGTTCACCTGAGACCCCAGCCTAAAATGGGTCAAGGAAATGTCTTGTGAAGAAAAGGTGGCTTGTATAATAAAGGCCACAGCACCCACTGAGTGCTGATTGGTTTATACAAACATGGCACTAGCACCATATGCCAAACACATATTAAGGTATGTGGAAGGGTCCTTTAGTTTTACTTCACTGGTTTCAGCTCTCTCAGTGACAGGGAAGGTCTGATGTAAGACTGGCTTTTCCTCTTGAATCCCAACCATCACAAAATGTGTTCTCTTACATTTTACATTTGGTCAGAGGATACTACAGAAATATGGATTCTTCCATGGTCACCGCCACTGTGATTTGTCTTCTTTGATAGTAGTACAATCTGGCTTCTTCCATGGTCACCGACACTGTCTATTTACCTTCTTTGATAGTACAATCTGGCTTCTTTCATGGTCACCGCCACAGTGTGTTTGCCTTCTCTGATGCTAGTACAATCTGGCTACTTCCATGGTTACCGCCACTGTGTATTTACCTTCTTTGATAGTTGTACAATCTGGCTTCTTCCATGGTCACCACCACTGTGTATTTACCTTCTTTGATAGTAGTACAATCTGGCTTCTTCCATGGTCACCACCACTGTGTGTTTACCTTCTTTGATAGTTGTACAATCTGGCTTCTTACATGGTCACCGCCACTATGTGTTTACCTTCTTTGATAGTTGTACAATCTGGCTTCTTCCATGGTCACCACCACTGTGTATTTATCTTCTTTGATAGTAGAACACTCGAGGGTTGTGAAACATTCTGGGACTGAAAGTGTAACCTTATTGTAAAGATGATATCTGAGTATTATGTCCACACAAAAAAAAAAAAAAAAAAAACAAACAAACAGATCTGAGTCTGTTATGACCAAACAAAAATATACCTGAATCTATCCAGGGACCAAAGTTAGATCTAGGTCTATTCAAGGATCAAACAAAGTCATATCTGTGTCTATTATGTCCAAACAAAGTCAGATCTGAATCTATTAATGTTCAAGAAAAGTCAGACTACAATTATAATATGTTCCAATATGTGCTGAGTATAAATAAAACAGAAGACAATATGAAACTCTTTTGTGTGTTTTTATTGTGTGTTGTTTAACACACAAATTGGATTATTGTTAAAGTTGGCAGAGGCAATTGCCATTCATTTACAACAGCCAACAAACAAAAGGACATGATACAGTAGTCAATTTAAAATTACTGTTGTAGACAATTTAAATTACTGTATGAATATGCGTGTTGCATATTTAACGTGAAGGATTTATCTAATTACTTTAGTTTATGTTGTGTGATTTCTGCAGCATGTACCTGAAAAAATGCAGCAAAATAAATCAGGCAATAAATCATGCAATCTATTGTTTGTGTCTTTGTTATTAAAATATTATAGTTGTTTTGATGAGGTCACGGCCGTCATCAGGTAGTGAATACAGCTGTATTAGCTCAAGGTGTATTAGTTGAAGGTGTATCAGCTCAAGGTGTATAAGCTGAAGGTGTATCAGCTGAAGATGTGTCAGCTGAAGATGTATCAGCTCGTTATATCAGCTGAAGTTGTATCAGCTCAAGGTGTATCAGCTCAAGTTGTATCAGCTCAAGTTGTATCAGCTCAAGGTGTATCAGCTCAAGTTGTATCAGCTCAAAGTGTGTCAGCTCAAGTTGTATCAGCTCAACAAGGAGCACAAGACCAGACAGAACAATCAGTGGTCAGCATGGCCAAATGGATAAGAACGCTCACTCTCAAACATCTGGTGTGCTGATGCAGAGGTAACAGGTTCAACCCCTACACCAATCATGAGTAGGTTTGCCTGATGGCGAGGTACACTGGTAACAGAAAGTTAACCCACACACACAAATCAGTCCAGGGCTCTAGAAGTGGTAGCATGTTATGGACTATGCTTGAGTACAAAGCGAGAGAACACAAAGTAGAAAACAAATTAGCTTCCATGGACAGAAGATCCTTATCAAGTCTTTAGGAAACAACCAACAAAGGGACAACTATACTTCCCAACGATTTTCATGATTAAGCAACACATAAAGAGACACTAAACAGTCACTGAAACGAGCACTGATTTCATGAACATTTGGTGTGGTCATGGGAAATGGAAGCCTGCAGCGACACATATTTCATGTAGTGGAACATGCTCATGAAAGTAGCACATTATACACAACTGGAAGACAGAGGTATATGGTGTCCTTTGGTCACGTAATGAGAAGAGAGGCATTGGAGAACATTGTGACAACTGGAAAGATGTAGGTCAGCATGGCCGAATGGATAAAAACGTGAGTTCTTAAACATCTGGTGTGCTGGTGCTGAGGTAAAAAGTTCAACCCCTACACTGGACAGTTGGACTAAAATGTTGACCTATCGTCCTTGACTTGAGGACGTTAATTACAAGTACCTCTGAAGTCATAAAGGGGTTGCCTGATGGCGAGGGACACTATAAATTTGCTAATCCACACGCAACATTCAGTCCATCACTACTGGAAGTAGTGTGTATGGCATATGCTTGAGTTCAAAGCGAGTGAGCGTAAAAAAAAAACAACAACAGGAAAGTTAAGTGGGAGAAAAGGCAGTGGGACACCATATGCCCAGTCATCTTTTGGTATGTAAACGCGTGAATCACTTTTCGTTTTTTTACACAGCCAATAATACTCTCTTTGGACAAACATCACCTTCAACTGAGTATCCTATTTGTGGCCGACTCGGTCACGAGATTATTAACCTGAGCAGGGGTGGACCCTAATATAACTTCTCTCCTGAGGTTGAACAGGGTAGGGGTTTTGGTATAATGGAATGGATTTATTTTACATTTATGTCAATGTACTATATGTGAATGAACACATCAGGTATTGTACAACATGTGAATGAATATGCCAGAGTCATACTATATGTGAATGAATACATCAGATATCGCACATGTGAATGAATACATCGATGTGCTATATGTTAAGCAATATGTCAGATATTGTACTATATGAGAATGGATATGTCAAATATTATACTACATATGAATGAATATGTCATGTGTCATACTATAAGTGAATTACTACGTCAGATATTGTACTATACATCAAAGGAACAGTAACGGAACTTATGTAATCAGCAGTAAATATTGTTGTATTCTGCATGTGATGACTGTCTTTGCTAATTAAACCTTTAGGAGAGTTCTCACAATGAACCTGGCCATGTATTTGAGTTCTCTGTAGTTCTGCACAGCTTGGAACATAATCCAGTGGGCCGGTAAATGTTTCTTAGCTGGCTGACCAGAGGACAATCTAGCAGAACATGTCCGGCAGTTTGTATAGTCAACAAGTGATGGTTGTGGAGAAGAGATGCAGTTTATGCCAGTGTTCATTCAGTTATTTTGTCCTGCCCTGAGATGAAGAAGGTGGATCGGTTCTTGCTGCCTCTATTCCCCTCTCAACTTTTCCATTATCACGATGTTCTTCCAGTTTTAGACTTCTCATTATGAACCAAAAGAATGTTACCTTCTGATGTGAGGTAACATGTTCACTTTGTGAGTTAACTTCTGTCAAGATACCTTCAGTATGCTTTTTAATCTCTCCATGGTATTCTCATCATTCTTCTCTAGATCAACGTCTACGCAGCTTCCACATAATTTCTCACTAATTATCCATGATTTACATTTATACTAGAATCAACTCAATGTAACTTTTACGATCTCTCCTTCTCATCTCAACTAACCTTTTATGATCTCTCCTTTTTATCTAAACTGACATTTTATGACCTCTCCTTATCTCAAGTGACCAGGATATTGCAGAGAACCTTCTTCATCTTGTGAACATCTATTTATGTTTGGGCTATTCTACTTTTCGCTTCTTTTATACATTTTCCATCTGCTGTTGTCAAGGTACCAAAATATTGCAGCACAATGACATGTTGCAGACAGCCACCTTGACCTTTGATGTTGCATTCGGGGAGACATGTTTGTGTGTGTAGTTACCATGACTTGTGTTAACTGTTTAAGTGCCTTAGGATGATTCATAAGCAACTTCCCATATCTGCCATGGGCTTATATACAGTAGATTTCCTTATGCAACCCCCTTTAATGTGATATATAATACAACATGTCTGCTACCATATTAACAACCTTTAAGTCATAACTGTGACACACTCCTACTTCCCATTTTCCGCCATCCATTTTTTGGGTCCAAACCTACTTTTTGTTTGGCAATGAATATGTTAATATAGTCTAAAATATTGGCCTGACAACTGACTTCTCTGTGACAATTAACAATATTGGCCTGACAACTGACTTCTCTGTGACAATTAACAATATTGGCCTGACAACTGACTTCTCTGTGACAATTAACAATATTGGCCTGACAACTGACTTCTCTGTGACAATTAACAATATTGGCTTGACAGCTGACTTCTCTGTGACAATTAACAATATTGGCTTGGCAGCTGACTTCTCTGTGACAATTAACAATAACGATAATTTCCTTGAGCATATGCACCATGCTATGAGTGATTGCTTGTCTCCAAGACAACGACATGAATGTGATAAAATGCTTTTAATAACATGTATAACATTATGTATTCATAATATCAGTAACAATATCAGAGTTCCGGAGAATGTGATCCCTGGCACTGATGAACAAGAACCATATTTAGCCACATGGCAGATCTATTGTACCAATATACATATATACGTATTAATATTTTATCAAATGCAATAAATAGTTTAGAACAAATAAGCGCTCAAATGTTATTATGGTTGTTTAAACGACAGGTAAATACAATAAAGTCAAATAAAATAAACATAAACTGAAGAAGGCTAACCTTGTCAAACAAATCTGGCAAGCAGTTGGTTGGGTTAGCCAAAACATACAAAAATTGCAGTTCTGCTATAAACAGATGCAAGGCAAATAGCGTCCAGCAATTACAACAAATACCGTCAGACATGTAGAAGTAAACAACAGAACCAAATAAACACATTTAAAGCAAACAGGATCTATTATCATTATTTATAACTTCAGGCTTTCTAATGAGCTCATGGGCTTTTACGACTCAGGTCAGAGGGAGAACTGTGAGGGAAGACTGTGGTGCCTTCATCATGACAAGTAGCCTGGCTATTAACTTTCATCCAGGCATGTTTTCTCAGTGACTCAATGAGTTTGCTTGGGACGATCAAGTTGGGCTGGGCTCAAAGACAGTGGGTGGAATCTCTGAGCAGACAATGCCTGATCAAGATCAGGTTTATTTTTATGCCAGGACACGCTGGTGTAAGAGGAAATGAGCAAACTGATAGGCTTGCAGATCGGGCCTCTGTAGAAAGTGGACTAGCAAGGCCTGGGGTGAAAAACTGAATGCCTTCAGGCATTACAATCAAGAGCTACGCACTGAGTCAATAAACAATTGTCAACCAACACAGAACTGGTGTCGACCGCTACCTGCTGAGGGAGATACTGAAGAGGGAATCTGAGCACTTATGCAGTGAATGGGCCAATTTACAATGAGGACAATCTGACGACTAACTAACGCGCTGAAGAAAACAAAGGACATGAACTCTTAACTCACTGAATGCAGGTGAAATAAAAATGTAAATGCATTTTATCTTGAAAATAACAAACAAAGATGACATGCTTTCAGCAGCTAACTGTTGATGCTTTGGACAATGGTGATGAGAAAACATGAACAAAGGGAAATCTCAGATTAGTAGTCAATAATCTTCTTATATTTAGAAACAATGTACAATAGCACAAAATAATGCAGCTTTATAGAACAAGACCACAGAAAGCATGATGCAGCAACTAGCCTTCATGTATTTGTTTGCTGATGAAGTTTAGTCACCACATCCTTTGTTGCCATAACTGTGTACTGTACAGCTGCACTACTTTGTGTTATTTTACACTGTTTACATTTCCACAGCTTTACCACAATTCCACAACTTTTTTCATTTATCAACAAATCCAGCAGAACTGAGATACTTGTATCCACCTTTCACGTAAAATCCTATGTATCCACCTTTCATGTGAAATCCTCTGGATAATGAAACCACTTGATCAAACTCACATTTAAAACAGCCTAAACTGACGCAACTGTCAGGGATGTCCTATGTCAACAATAAAATGAGTAAATAATTTTTCTATATGCGTCGACAGTAATTTATATTGTGCATTATTAAGGCCTTCCAGCTTGCTCCTCTTCGCAGCCGATCGCAGCAGTTTCATTCTGTGTGAAGACAATAACATGGAAGAGGTAACACATTGGCTTCTTTTGAATAAACGGAACAAATAATATCAATGATCAATGAGAGAAAGATAGTGCAATATAATGTACACACCCCCATCCTTTCCCCCCTTCTGATCATTGCTAAGAAAGATAATGTAAGATACCACACACACCCCTCCCTTCCGCAACTCACACAGATCAATGATGGGACAGGTATTCCAACATACTCTTCTCTCTCACATAATAATGATGGGACAGATATTCCAACATAACAAATCTTCTATGGCAGATCAAAGATAAGAAAGGTAATACAATATAACATACCCTATACCACATATCAAAGATGAGAAAGCTAATACAAACATAGCATACCCCTACCATAGATCAAAATACAACATATCTATGCTCTCAAGATCAATGATAGGAAAGGTAATACAACATACCCTGCTCTCCAACAGATCAATATTGAGTAAGGTATTTACAACACAACATACCCCCACTCTCATTGACCAATGATGAGAAAGGTAATACAACACAACATACCCTACCCCCATTCTCACTGACCAATGACAAGAAAGGTAACACAACACAACACGCTCCCACTGACAAATCACAAGAAAGGTAACACAACACAACACATCCCCACATTCTTACTGACCAATGAGAAGAAAGGTAACACAACATAACACACCCCCACACTAACACTGACCAATGAAATATTCTCTAACAAAAAGAGTGGCCAACCTGACAGAGACTTCTGATGATTTCCTTCCGTCATGCTTCACCATCTTATATCTGGCGATGTTGCTGGGTGGCCGATATATCCGCAACCCATGGGACAATATCCGCGTGGTCATGTCGTCATCCTCTGCCCCCCAGCCCCAGTACATGTTAGAGTAGCCGTTGACCAAGACAAACTGTTCGGTTTTGAACATCAGCACCCCGCCAACCAGGCCATCATATGGCAATCTGCAGGACGACAGTGTTAATTCAGTTTACATATAGAAATCTGCAGGACTACAGTGTTAATTCTGTTTTTGTGCAAAGATCTGCAGGACGATAGTGTTAATTCAGTTTATATGTAGAAATCTGCAGGACAACAGTGTTAATTTGGTTTATATGCAGAAATCTGCAGGACGACAGTATTAATTAAGTTTGCATATAGAAATCTGCAGGACGACAGTGTTAATGCAGTTTACATACAGAAATCTGCAGGACGACAGTGTTAATTTAGTTTATATGTAGAAATCTGGAGGACGACAGTGTTAATTCAGTTTATATGTAGAAATCTGCAGGACAACAGTGTTAATGCAGTTTACATATGGAAATCTGGAGGACAAAAGTGTTAATTCAGTTTATATATAGAAATCTGGACGACTTTGTTAATTTAGTTTACATATAGAAATCAGCTGTTATTTACTCGCTAAAAAAAAACAACAGAGTATAATCTTTAAGAAATAGTAAATCATCTCAGCAAATATGTTTTTGGACATAAATATAAAGCCCAAATCTTGGAATAGTCATTACATCTGATGGGAGGTGCTTTGAAGAGATTAGAACAGTCACAACATCTGATGTGAGGTGCCTTGAAGAGATTAAAACAGTCATAACATCTGAGGGAGGTGCATTGAAGAGATTGAACAGTTCTACCATCTGACGGGGGGTGCGTCAAAGAGGTTAAAAGAAGAATCACTATGTCAAAGGTAGCCTTTTGTAAGATGAAAACCATACTGATCAATAAAAAGATATCAATTGCATTGAGAAAAAGAGTGTTAAAGTGCTACACAGAACCTGCACTTTTGTATGGATGTGAAGCATGGACAAAGAGCAAACAGGATGAAAATATCTGACGGCTGTGGAAATGTGGTTTGTGAGGAAAATGCAAAGAATGCCAAGGGCAGACAGAAAAACCAGTGAGCAAGTCCTACAAGAAGTAAATGAAAACCATAAACTTATTTGAGAAATTTGACATAGACAATCGTGATTTTTTGGCCATGTTATGAGAAGAAATACATTGGAGAACTTGGTGACAACAAGACTGGACTAAGATGAAGAGAGCAATGAAGGCAGAAATGTAAATATCTGGATGGCTTGGCCACATGGTATGGTCGAGACAAGAAAATAGAGTTGATCCACGACTCTGGTGATCGTGTGAGATGGCGAAACATGACCGCCACGCTTATCGGCATGGCACATGATGATGATGATAAAGTTCTAAACAATGTTGTTTGTTTGTGAATTTATACAATGAAGGCAAAAAACAATAGACTGCACATGTTACTGCCTGGCATATTTTGCTGTCTCTCTTCAGGTACATACCACAGAAAAGCATTTAACATATACAAAAGCAACATAATGAATTAAATCCTTGGGTATTTCACTTAAAAGGATTCATTCATTCTTTCATCATCATCATAATCATCATCATAATCATCATCATCATTATTCAGTGCCTTGCCGGCTAGCGTAGGCAATCATGCCTCTCCACAGATTACGATCTCCGAAGACATGGATCAATTCGTGTGTTGAATCCCTCCTGTGCCATTGTGGAAGACTGCTGAGAATTTTCTCACGTCGTCTTCTTCTATCTCCTTTTCCACAAAACTTTCTGGTTGTCACAACATATTCCAATATCTCATAATGTGGCCAAAAAATTATGACTGATTCTTTCTGATGTTTGTGATAAGTTAGCTTCCCTCTAAATTTCCAGATTGCTCATTGTGGCTGTCCAAATAATTTTTAGCATTCTTCTATAAAAACCACATCTCTATGGCTTCCAGGGATTTTTTTTCCCGTTTACTAATTGTTCAGGATTGGCAGCCATATGTTAAAATTCGGTGATTACACAGCTTTAATGTACATTGAACTTTCACTGCAGTAAGCTTCCGATGAGATGTTTATTTGTTTATCCTTCTCATAACATGTTGGACCATATTGCCTGCCAACTTCTAATTTATCAAATAAATTTATGGTTTTAATTTTTTTGTTTTAATAGAACCATCTCATTCTTTTTACTGTTAGACAATGGAATTCTGTGCATTTTCCTCAGAAACAACATTTCCACAGCCATTAGTTGTTTCTCAGTCTGTTTATTGTGCATGTTTGACATGAATAACAGTAGAGGTTCTATATAATAGCACTTCAACACTCTTTTTCTCTCTGCACTTGTCAGCTGTTTCTTGGCCTGTATTTGTGAACTGACCAATCATGATGTTCTAGACATCTGTAAGAAGGTAGTTTGCCATTGCTTTCCTCCTTGCCAGTGAGCCTACTAGTCGATGGCCGCAGAGATGCTCTGTCCACTTTTGCAAACTTAAGACAGTAACCAATAACTATCTGTTGGCTGCTCTTAGGCTCATTCAATCACCTGCTCTCCTGGTGTCATGTTAGCTTGGTTGGGGGGGGGGGGGGGGGGGAAGGGAGTAGAAGAGAATAGACACCTAGTGTATCTTACAAGTATCGGAACTTGTCAATGCTGATGGACATGTATTTGGACACAAACTTACATACACTGAAACTTGTCAATATCTATAGACATGTGTGTAGACACAAACTTACATACACTGAAACTTGTCAATGTCTATAGACATATGTGTAGACACAAACTTACATACACCAAAACTTGTCTATGTCTATAGACATGTGTGTAGACACAAACTTACATACACTGAAACTTGTCAATGTCTATAGACATGTGTGTAGACATAAACTTACACTATGGAAACTTGTTAATGTCTACAGACATGTGTAGACACAAACTTACACTATTCAAACTTTTCAATGTCTATAGACATGTGTAGATATACACTTACACTACTGAAATTTGTCAATGTCTATAGCCATGTGTGTAGGCACAAACTTACACATACTGAAACTTGTCAATGTCTATAGACACTGTGTAGATACAAACTTACATACAATGAAACTTGTAAATGTCCATAGACATGATTTGTAGACAGAAACTTACATACACTGAAACTTGTCAATGTCTATGGACATGTGTGTGGACACAAACTTACGTACACTGAATCTTGTCAATGTCTATGTACATGTGTGTAGACACAAACTTACATACACTGAAACTTGTCAATGTCTATGGACATGTGTGTGGACACAAACTTACATACACTGAAACTTGTCAATGTCTATGGACATGTGTGTAGACACAAACTTACACATATTGAAACTTGTCAATGCCGATAGACATGTGTTTAGGCTGTTGCGTACAAGAGTACATGTTGCGATCATCCTCAGGCACGAGGTCCACATCGTGGAAGGAGACGCAGTGAAAGTCAAACAGCTTCAGGGCCTCGCGAAAAGCTGCGTTCATGATGCGTCCTTTGTTGAACGTGTCATTGCCAAACTGACAAATAGATCATTAAAAACACATAATAAATGATGAGTCAACGGTGTAATTAATTGTTTGTTTCATTGCGATATAAGTAACATCTGCAGGGTGAGTTTTTATTTCGCCCACCCAAGCTGTCCGCACCTGATGTACAGGCTAGGGTTTTGTTTAAATATCCTGGACTGTATCAAGGATTTAACACACAACCCCCCCCCCCTCCCTATGTGCGGGCCGAACATGCTAAATCATTACCATCTCTCTTCTAATCATCATCATCACATGTCATGCCGATAATTGTAGGAAATCACTTCTGGCCATAGGGTCAAGTCATCCAGGTCTATACCCCTTACCTTTTCGCTGGCTCTTTTCCCCTCAATCTGGCCAGTTGTCATTAACGTTATCAAGTTTATTTTTCCCTTTAACGTGCCCAGCACATCTTGATTGCCATTGATTCATTTCTCTAATTAATTTATGGTTTTATTTGCTTTTTGTATGGCAGTCTGACTGTGATCCTAATATCTCCTTCATATTTTAGCTGATTGTTACATTATCCTCCTCTGTAAACTTCTAATATTTCATCCTACAAATTTTACTTCAATATGTTTAGCTTTGTCTGATGTATGTGTTATGTTTTAATGTCACATTCCTCACCTCTCGTGTGCTGCTACCGTATCACAGCAGACGGTACTACATGCTTTCTGTTAGCGCCGAATGTTGGGCGGCGCTTACCAAACCCGACACCCAACATTGTGCCAACGGCTTCGGGCGTAGGAGTGCAATTGGGAGAGTACATGCTTTACCCTATTGCGAGGAAATGCAACCTAAAGACTAAATGCAGGGCAGACCAGGCCCTAAGTCTTAGTCGGCAACTGGTCTAGGATGGAAGCTCCAACAGGCGGACAGTTAGAGTATTGCTTTGCTGATCCGGCAGCTTCTGCAGCTTGTCTTGTTCCAGACGTATTGGTGTTTTCTTTCCTCTGGAATAAACTAGGCAGGCCGGGAGGGATCATGCTGCATGGACAACACATGGTCTCTAATTTCAGCCCAGGCTTTGTGCTATGGAGAGGTGTAAGCCCATTTTAGAAACTATCGTCTGTCAAAACGGCAAGGTGCCAGTCAGTCATGTGTGAAGTACAGTCTTAATGTCACTTTCCTAATCTCTCACAAGCTGCTGAAGTAAAGTGTGCAGACTACCCTCCTCCGCACCTTGAGGCATATTGAATATATGGTGCTAATCCCATATCTATTATAGCCAATCGGCAATCGATCAGTAATCAGGTCAATATCTCGCAGGCCGCCCTCCTAGTATCCGTTTTAGGCTGGGTAGGGGTTCCAGAATGGAGGGGGTGGGGGGGGGGGCGGCGCAGAGTTGATGGTGAGCACCCAACCTTATAAAATACCCTCATAGCTGGTGCATTCATCACCTCTGGCAGCAAAATTCCAACTCCTGACCTTCACGTGGCGGAACTGTTTTAACTAACATGAGAAATGGCGACGGCGAGTCTCTGGCGCCGTAAAACCAGACTGCTCTAGATATGTATGTACGTACACACATGCGCAGACGCGTGTGAACATACATATATAACTAGACTCGAGTAAGGCCACAGTCTACCATAGCCTACCCTAGCAAAAGAGAGGTACTAGAGACGGCCATGAGAGTCAGCAGCCGGGATGCCACGCAAACAGGCCACGAATCGAAGGAAAGAAGAAGAAAAGGGCGGCTGGGAGAACCTGGAATCTCAGATCGATGGAAATTCGAACACACGACAACTGGATCAGCAGGCAGGGGTGATAGCTACTCTATTACCGCGGCTGTTTTAGCTTTCCAGCTTCCTCTGTTGTCCTCTAGCTCACTTACCTAGCACTTTCCCACACAAGGAATGTCATCTGATGTTGTAATACCCCCCATGTAATACAGAGAATTTAACCTTGGTTGCGGAGACGGAAAGTGCATGTTTGGTCCGGAATTGTTTTCATTGATACATGGAATTCTTGTATATAATCAGTGCTCCTTGCTAATACAAAAATTAAAATTAAAATATGGCGCAGAAGCTGCAGCAGAAGCAGAAGAAGGATTGATTGATTGATTGATTGATTGATTTAGGAACCGACATCACAGCATTCGGGACATTCCCATAAGCGCTCCGTCCCCATCCTCAGCAGCCAGCGAAGAGTTCCAACACTAATAGTTCCAGTAGCAATCTGATTATATGTCCGTCTCGCCTTTCCTCTGAGCGTCGATCGTCGGCCAGATCCTCTTGTCACACCTCGCTGCCTCATTCTTACCAGACTATGGTGATCCATTTGCTCCTCCGAGGTGTACACGTGCTTCCACAAGGCCGCAACCACGTCTGAAGAAGAAGGAGAGGTGGACGGTGGAGCTGAGGTGGAGGATGAAGCTGAGGAGGAGGAGGAGGAGGAGGAGGAGGAGGAGGAGGAGAAGAAGAAGAAGAAGAAGAAGAAGAAGAAGAAGAAGAAGAAGAAGAAGAAGAAGAAGAAGAAGAAGAAGAAGAAGAAGAAGAAGAAGAAGAAGAAGAAACCAGTATTCAGTCACTCATAGACGGATGCCCAATTTGAAGTTGTCAATGTCCCGGTCTGACACTATTAAAACTATTGATCCACGCCAGACTGCGCGCGTCCAACTGGCTTGCCTCTTTGTACTCATTTAATTGGCACTTGTCTCCGACGTGTCCTGGCAACGTGTGCTGCGTTAACCTTTGACTTTTAACCCATATACGACAACTCTTCCATCTATTTATATAAAATCTGTGACTGGTGACATGTTCCCCCAGCTACGACAGAAGCTGGTGCGCGCGCGCGCACACACACACACACGTGCACCGGGTTTTATCCCATATGGCTCGGTCTCTTTCCACAGCGCGGAAAGCGTCGAACAAAGCACGAACTCCGTAGCTCTAGCGACGACTCACAGGAGTCTCCGAAAAATTTCACTCGTGAACCGGACGCAGCCCGGAATCGAACCCACAACCTTCGGAGCCCGAGTCAAACGGCTTGACCACTTCGCCACGGAGAGTCCCGACACGGAGACTGGCTAACCCGTCCATATCTCTCTCTCTCTCTCCCTCCCCCTCTTTCTTCTTCCCTTCCTCTCCCTCCTTCCATACCTTTCTCCCCCTCCTATCCACGTGTAGCAATGTCCGGAGAGATTTATCAACACATGGTAATGCAGAGAGAGAGAGAGAGAGAGAGAGAGAGAGAGAGAGAGAGAGAGAGAGAGAGAGAGACTAATTCACGTGTAGCAATGTCCGGAGAGATTCGTCAACGCGTGGTAATGTCGGAAGGAGACTAATCCACGTGTAGCAATGTCCGAAGAGATTGATCAACACATGCAATTTTGGAAGAGATTAATTTACGTTTAGTCATATTCGGAGAGATTGGTCACCGCGTGGTAATGTCGGGGAGAGACTAATTCACGCGTTGCAATGTTCGGAGAGATTGGTAAATTTGTTTTAATGCCGGGAGAGACTTCTTACTCACGTGTAGCAACGCCCAGAGAGATTGGTCAAGGCGTGGTAATGTTGGGAGAGACTCATCCACGTGTAGCCATGTCCGGAGAGATTAGTCAATTTGTTTTAATGCCGGGAGAGACTTCTTACTCACGTGTAGCAATGCCCGAAGATTGGTCAACGCGTGGTAATGTTGGGGAGAGACTTCGTACTCACGAGTAACAATGCCCGGAGAATGGTCAACGCGTGGTAATGTTGGGGAGAGACTTCGTACTCACGAGTAACAATGCCCGGAGATTGGTCAACGCGTGGTAATGTTGAGAGAGACTCATCCACGTGTAGCCATGCCCGGAGAGATTGGCCAATGTCTGGCAATGCCGGAAGAAACTGATGCACACAACATGATCATTTGTTTGATATAAAACTGCCAGTCGCTATATTGTTTTCTCAGTGGCAGACTGAGCGTAAAAATATAGCCCACGGTGACTAACCGGGCCTAAGAAATGTCTAATGTTTAGGGAGGCCCGCTTCATTTCGGGGGCAAGCGAACAGCCTGGCCAGTCCGCCACCAGGTGATCCCTAACAACCATGGCTGGAGTTTTGTTTGCTTCTCTGGCTGCAGGGGCGGCCATTGATGGAACAGACATCGGCTGTGAAACTGCATTTAAATGGGTTTCTATTTACAGCGCTCTAGCGGTGAAATCTCACAGAATGTTTGTAAATACGTTTGTAATTAAAATGGAAATTCTCCAACTAAAAGATGGACACTTTGTTTACAATCAAATGCATGATTTTCCCTCAATAATTTGGAGAATTTAGATTACAGAAGAGAATTTTTAGATTTTGCAATCATGTAAATGCAAAATATTTCCAGACCGTAATAACACCAGATCTTAAAAGCTTTCAAATTCTCTTCATCCTGAATTCTTTTCATTCTAACAGTTGATACATTCTAGCATCTTTACATTCTAACAGATGTTACATTCTAGCATTCCTTCATTCAAACAGTTCGAACGAACGAACAAACAAACTTCATTTTCAAAGGGTCACATATTGGTCACGCAGGCCCGTCTTACATTCGGCCTTTTCAATCACCCATCTTTCGTTCATCAATTGTAGATGGACATATGAAGAAAGAAAACATTGTTAGATGAATGTTGTAAACATAAAAAAAATGCATGATACCATTTTATTAGACATGTAGACACACGTTCACACGCACATTCATAAACACATGCACACATAAATACCTGCATACGTACTTACATCATATACACAAACTCTTACAGTTATACACCCACTCAATAACACACAAATACACACTCCCTCACATACACATATAGTCACTCTCAATAACAAACTCATTGGCAAAAGTGTACTTAAACAAACAAGCAAACAAATAAACACGAACATACGCACGAACACACAGGAACAGACAGACAGACAGACAGACAGACAGACAGACAGACAGACAGACGAGGGGCGATCAATAAATATTGCCTCGTAATTTTAAATTTCATTCAATAGGGGGGAGAGGTGGGGCGGAGGGGGACAGAT
Organism: Cepaea hortensis; assembly: GCA_963921405.1. NCBI lineage: Eukaryota > Metazoa > Mollusca > Gastropoda > Stylommatophora > Helicidae > Cepaea > Cepaea hortensis. The sequence continues at coordinate 323,627,320 of OY992876.1, read as the reverse complement.
ACAATTCACATTGAAATGATGAAGCCCTACGTCTGTACTTTAAAAATGTATTTCTCAATGTAGTCTCCGTTATTCGTGATAGTTTTTGTCCATTTTCTCACAAGGGCGTGTATCCACGCACGGTAAACATTCGTGTCCTTTTCCCTAAACCATTTACATTCTAGCAACTTTTCATTCCAACAGCTGATTCATTCTACAATCTTTCCATCAATATATTTTGAAAACACATGGGAATGGCATGGATTTGACATTTACAAAGATGTCATGCCCTTTGCAGGACTTTGCAGTCAACCCTAACTCTTAATTGACTGTTTGTGATTTACTGAGCAAATTTATGTTCGGTAGTTTGCCATAGCTGTCAGAACGAGACGTCATCATGTAAACCCAAGTGACCGGTGTGTGAAAAAAACAACAAATAGGCCGCCGTAAGAAGAGACAGTTTAAGCGTGTTGAACCGCTCAGCCACGCGAACCCCTTTTTTATCATCATCATTATCAAGTATGAAGAGCGGCTGGTCGAGTGGCTAGAATGTCAGATTCTCCTTCGGGAGACCCCGGTTCGAATCCTCAGTAGGTGTGGATTTTTTATGTCGGGGGCAAAAAGAAAACTCTAACCTGCACATTCGCGGGTCTGCACTAGCCAGGCGACCTTAATTCCTCAGGCTCTAAACACCCCCCCCCCCCCTGCCATACACCGCAAGTTACTATATTGGCAGTAAATGACAGTTGACAGTGACATCATCAATTGCCCTGCTAGCTGGCGTAGGCATTCATGGCTCTCCACGGATCTCGGTCTTTAGTGTTCTGGATCAACTCTGCTGATGATATTCCTCCATGCCACCGTCTCAATCTATCCAGCATCATTTCTCTTGGTCTGCCTCTGCCTCTCTTCCCCTCGATCTTTCCAGCTGTTACTAAATTCTCCAATGCCTCTCTTCTCATCACATGATCAAAGAAAGCTGTTTGTCTCTTTCTTATTGTTGTATATAATGTTCTGGTTTCATTAACCTGTTTCAGGCAATCATTGTTAGTTACTCTGGCAGTCTAAAGAATTCGCAACATTCGTCTCAGGAACCACATTTATGTCGCTTCTAATTTCTTCTTAATTTGTTCATTTACATTCCAAGATTCACTGCCATACAGCAAAACTGGTTCTATGCAGCATTTCGGCATTCTCTTGCTTAAATTCAGTAATAATGACTTATTGCATAAGATACTCTTCATTTTCTGAAATGAGGACTTTTCTGAAATGAGGCTGCATTATATATTATAACTAGCTGACCTGGCCCGGCTTCGCCCAGACCCTGGTGGGGAGCATCTCATTTAATTCATATAAGTAGTCATATAAGTTCTCGTTCCCGTTGCCGACTATCTGTCTGTCTGTCTGTCTGTCTGTCTGTCTGTCTGTCTGTCTGTCTGTCTGTCTGTCTGACCCAGCCCGTCTTCGCCCAGACCCTGATGGGGAGCATGTCATTTAATTCATATAAGTAGTCATATAAGTTCCCGTTCCCGACTGTCTGTCTGTCTGTCTATCTATCTATCTGTCTGTCTGTCTGACCCAGTCCAGCCCATGGTGGAGAGCATCTCATTTAAATCATATAAGTAGTCATATAAGATCCCGTTCCCGACTATCTGTCTGACTGTCTGTCTGTCTTGGGTAAATGGAGGAGGGAGGAGGAAGAGGGAGGTGGAGGAGGGAGGAGGAGGGCGGAGACAGGAGGAGTAGGGAGGAATAGGAGGGAGGAGGAGGGATTAGGAGGAGGAGGGGGAGGAGGAGGGAGGAGAAGGAGGGAGGATGAGGGAGGAGGAGGGAGCAGGAGGAGGAGGAGGGAGGAGGAGGAAGCGGGAGGAGGAGGATGGAGGAGGGAGGAGGAGGAGGTAGAGGGAGGAGGAGGTAGGAGGAGGAGGAAGAGGGAAGAGGGAGAAGAAGGAAGGAGGAGGAGGAGGAGGGAGGAAGAGGGAGAAGGAAGAGGGAGGCAGGAGGAGGAGGCAGGAGGAGGAGGAGGAGGCGGAGGAGGAGGGAGGAAGAGGGAGGAGGAGGAGGGAGGAGGAGGAAGGAGGAGGGGGAGGAGGAGGGAGGAAGAGGGAGGAGGGAGAGGGAGGAGGAAGAGGAGGAGGGAGGAGGAAGAGGAGGAGGGTGGAGGGAGGAGGTAGAGGGAGGAGGCAGAGGGAGGAGGAAGAGGAGGGAGAGGGAGGAAGAGGGAGGAGGAGGAAGCGGGAGGAGGAGGATGGAGGAGGGAGAGGGAGGAGGAGGAAGGAGGAGGGGAGAGGAGGAGGGAGGAGGCAGAGGGAGAAGGAGGAAGGAGGAGGAGGAAGGAGGGAGAGGAAGGAGGGAGGAGGAGGAGGGAGGAGGGAGAGGAGGAGGAGGAGGGAGGAGGAGGGGAGAGGAGGAGGGAGGAGGCAGAGGGAGAAGAAGGAAGGAGGAAGGAGGGAGAGGAAGGAGGGAGAGGAAGGAGGGAGGAGGAGGGAGGAGGAGGAGGGAGGAGGAAAGAGGTAGGGGGAGGAGGAGGTAGAGGGAGGAGGAGGAGGAAGGAAGAGGGAGGAGGGAGAGGGAGGAGGAAGAGGAGGAGGGTGGAGGGAGGAGGTAGAGGGAGGAGGAGGGAGGAGGTAGAGGAGGAGGAAGAGGAGGGAGAGGGAGGAAGAGGGAGGAGGAGGAAGCGGGAGGAGGAGGATGGAGGAGGGAGAGGGAGGAGGAGGAGGGAGGAGGAGGGGAGAGGAGGAGGGAGGAGGCAGAGGGAGAAGAAGGAAGGAGGAGGAGGAAGGAGGAGAGGAAGGAGGTAGAAGGAGGAGGGGAGGAAGGAAAGGGAGGAGGAGGGAGGAGGAGGAGGGAGGAGGAAAGAGGTAGGGGGAGGAGGAGGAAGGATGGATAGGAAGGAGGGAGGAGGAGGAGGGAGGAGGGAGGCAGGAGGAGGAGGCAGGAGGAGGGGAGAGGAGGAGGGAGGAGGCAGAGGGAGAAGGAGGAGGAGGAAGGAGGGAGAGGAAGAGGGAGGAGGAGGGAGGAGGAGGGAGGAGGTAGAGGTAGGGGGAGGAGGAGGTAGAGGGAGGAGGAGGAGGAAGGAAGAGGGAGGAAGAGGGAGGAGGAGGAAGAGGAGGAGGGTGGAGGGAGGAGGTAGAGGGAGGAGGAGGGATGAGGAGGAGGAAGAGGAGGGAGAGGGAGGAAGAGGGAGGAGGAGGAAGCGGGAGGAGGAGATGGAGGAGGAGAGGGAGGAGGAGGAGGGAGGAGGAGGGGAGAGTAGGAGGGAGGAGGCAGAGGGAGAAGAAGGAAGGAGGAGGAGGAAGGAGGGAGAGGAAGGAAGGTAGAAGGAGGAGGGGAGGAAGGAAAGGGAGGAGGAGGGAGGAGGAGGAGGGAGGAGGAAAGAGGTAGGGGGAAAGAGGTAGGGGGATGGAGGAGGAAGGATGGAGAGGAAGGAGGGAGGAGGAGGAGGGAGGAGGTAGAGGGAGGAGGAGGAGGGAGGAGGAAAGAGGTAGGGGGAGGAGGAGGTAGAGGGAGGAGGAGGAGGAAGGAAGAGGGAGGAGGGAGAGGGAGGAGGAGAGGAGGAGGGTGGAGGGAGGAGGTAGAGGGAGGAGGAGGGAGGAGGTAGAGGGAGGAGGAAGAGGAGGGAGAGGGAGGAAGAGGGAGGAGGAGGGAGGAGGCAGAGGGAGAAGAAGGAAGGAGGAGGAGGAAGGAGGGAGAGGGAGGATGAGAGGGGAGGAGGAGGGGAGTGGAGGAGGGAGGAGGCAGGGGAGAGATGAGGAGGAGGAGGAAGGAGGGAGAGGAAGGAGGTAGAAGGAGGAGGGTGGAAGGAAGGGAAGGAGGAGGGAGGGAGGAGGAGGGGGAGGAGGAAAGAGGTAGGGGAGGAGGAGGAGGAAGGAGGGAGAGGAAGGAGGGAGAATGAGGAGGGATGATGATTGCCGTCACGTCATTTTCTTCCCTTTCCCTAGCGTTTTGGTTCGGGGATTCTTATTTTGGGAGGGGGAGGAGGGAGGAGGAGGAAGAAGAAAAAAAATATGACAGTGGGCTGCACTGGAATGAAAAGAAGGCGTGTAGAAAATTTCATCTCAATCGGATGGGCCGTTCGCGAGCGCATAAAGGACATACGGACAGACAGACAGACAGACAGACGGAGATCCTTTTTTATATATAAGATTAAAGATGCAACACGGCACAAGTGTGCGACACCCATGGGGAAAGCAGCTCCCTGAGTACAAACAACAAACTGTGTGACCACAGCTACTGTTTTAATTCAAGAAATACATTCACAAGTACTAACTGGCATTCGGTGCCTTGGAGTTCGGGCCAATGGTTGGTGGACGGCATTTGGTGCAGGAGAACCTGGCATATACCACATCATCTAGTCTGAAAATGGAGTCGGAGGCGGTCATAGCAGCGATTTGCTGACTGTGGGACAAAGTACACAAGCATGCCGTGGTTGTAAGGGACACGCAAGGACTGATGAGACAGGAGTAGACAGGCATGCTTCGGGCAGAAAGGCAGGTTTCCATTCAACAAGCAAAAATAGAGAGCATATGTTGGATATTTTTCCTGCAGGACATGCTGGCATGGTGGAAAACGAGCAGGCGGACAGATCGGCTGGGTCTGCATACCTTGGTGTGATACTGGTGCACGATAAGGCTGATGTGGCCGGGGCCCTTTGGAATCGTGTGTATAGTTCACGAGAACAGAAAGATCATCACAGCTTGGAGAGAATGGTGCTGCAGGGAGTGACTAGAGGTTCTGGCCGACACTCAAAACTCAAAGGAAAGGCCAAACGGACACATAATCAGACTGCTACTAATTAGTATTGGGACTCTTCGCTGGCTGTTACAGATGAGGACGGAGCAAGTATGGGAATGTCCCGAGTGTTGTGATATCGTTACTTGACTCAACAAAACTCAACACAACTCATCTCAACTCGGTGAAAGTATACGAAAGAAGTAGAAATCAGAAGGCGCACCAGAAAATAGAACAATGGAAAACTATGAGCAGACGTGGATTCCAACCTCCAAATAAAGACAGGATTTCATTAAAAAGACAGGTCTACTTCGGTCTATTTTGTGGATGCAGCTTCAAACTAGTCATTTGTCAAAATGTTTACGAGAGGGAAATGTCAACAGTCATGGGGGTTTAAAAGCCACGATGTTTAAGAGAGGAACCTATCAAGAGAGCTCACCGAAAGTAACTAATCATAATTATTTCTTGGCGTACACCCATTAACCACAATTAACATTAAGTGCGCTTGAGTGGGTCTACACGAAACGACAATTAACAGACTTGAGAGGAGTGGGTCAGGCCGGCACGGTCCGAGAAAGACTGCCTGAGGTTGTTCTATAACCATCTTGGCAGCTTCTGTACTCGCTGCATACCGCCGGCCATTGGACGTGGCTCAACGATAGGCCGACATTTCCCAAACTTCACACAGCGTGGCATCAGCAGTTGAGACTCTGCCCCGTGTAATATCAGATGGGGAAAACTCTGAGGTCAGACGGTTCACAAATGCGTCCTCAAGTCTCTACTTCCTTCTACTCACTTCTCTGACCGCCAAACAATACCCGTGCGTTTATGTATTAACTGCCCTGTACAAAGCTAGTTACATGTCGTTGTAATCAACCCCGGCATTGATTGACTGTTCGCGATTTTATAGGCTATTCCACGTTCAGGATTTTGCCATTGTTTTCTGAACGACCCACGCATCTTACCATCGAAATCAACGCATATTAATGGCCCGAGAATGATTTCCAACCCTCGTCTCGGTCACCTGGGGAAATTGTGAAACTGCATGTCACTAACCCCACACACACCCTCGACCCCTAGCCCCAAACCTCGGCGCCGATCGCCGTGTATAGTAAGTAAAATCTATGACTGGACTTGCGTGCCAGTATTTCTACAAGCCACCTCTGGTCGTCTGTGTGCTCACATGGCTATACACAGCTCGGAATTATGAGGTATAGGAACATTTTTTTCCAATTTTCATTTTCTCTTCATTGCTTTCATTGTTTCATCTTTTTATTTTTCTCGTCCTGTCGTCACGTTTTAATGTAGTCACAGGAGATCTCCGTGACTATATGTTGTATTTTGTGAATGTGTTTGTTTGCTGATGAAGGCTAATCGCCGCAACGTCCTGTATTTTTCGTAATTCTGTTATGTAAAGCTGCACTACTTTGTGTCATTTTATATTGTTCACATGGGGTGGAATGTTCAGCTATAAGTTCATCTGAGCACCATCCTCCGAAGTCGGAGAGTGTCTGCCTGCATGGCGAGGAACCACCAGTCTGCGTACCAATAAGCCAGACATGGGACAACGGATACTCACGCAAACCTCAGGTCATGTATGACATCACACTGATGTTGGACAACAGGATGTCTTCATCCGACATACAGGAATTCGCGCTGGAGTTCACAGCCAGCGAACACAAGCAAGCATCTGAGCACCATAAACTCCAAAGTACTACCACCATTCATGACCCGAGTAGACTTCATTCCACCGGGTTTTATCCCATATAACCCAGTCTCTTTCCGCAGGGCGGTCTTATGTACGAACTCCACAGCCCCAGCGAAGAGCCCCAGGTGTCCCCCGAGAAAATTGCTCTGTTGAACCGAAAGACGGATCCCGGAATCGAACCCACGACCCTCAGAGACGGTGAACCAGGCAGTGTAACCACTTGGCCACGACGACTCCCACATGGGAATTGATTGACAGTTGAACCGACCTGGCGTGCCAGGACAAGGCGCCATGAGTGAGTCACTGAATGTCAATACGTCATGAAATGAGTAAAGAAACACGGACGCGAGTCGGTGAGCAGTCCTGGCTATTGAACCGCAGGGTGAGTCAGATACACACGATGACGTGTAGATAGAGCACAGAGATACCTGCATGGCTGTCTGGGTTCGCTTCCTGGCTGAGCAGGTATTTATAATCAGACATTATGCAGGTGTGGCGGTCTTCTGAGTTGAGTATCCCCACACAAGCTACTACTTCTAGTGCACTGGACTGATTGCTGCGTGTGGTTTTTTTATTTTTATTTTAGCAAGTCCTTTACAGGACTTATCTGTCAACACCAGCATCTTTCAGCTGTATGTTGATCTCTTGGCAAGATTACGCTCAGTAGTTTGCCATTGCTTTCTGAGCGGCCGGCTCAGTATCCCGCAAGTCACGAGCGGGGGTCGAACCGCCTCAGCTCTCGCTCCGCTACGAGACTCTGCGTGATAAACGGGATTACAGAGAGAAAGTGTTGTAGCCCCACAGCCAGAGGCGTGTGGGTTAGCTTTTCATATTACCAGTGTCCCTAGCCATTAGGCGAACCCACTCCGACTTCTGAGGTGCTTGTAATTTATATTTAGTCCAGCTGATCGGTGTGGGGGATGAAACGGCTACCTCAGAATCAGCACACCGGAAATTTAAGAGCGAGGGATTTCATCCAGTCGGGCCTTCTGACCTCAGTGGATTTATGTCAGCCTTTGTGTTTTCTAATGTTTATCTTGTATGTTTTCTACTGTTTATCTTGTGTGTTTTCTAATGTTTATCTTGTATGTTTTCTAATGTTTATCTTGTGTATTTTCTAATGTTTATCTTGTGGGTTTTATGTTTATCTTGGGTGTTTCTAATGTTTAATCTTCTAAACTTTATAATGCTTATCTTGTGTTTTCTTTATAATGTTTATCTTGTGTGTTTTCTAATGTTTATCTTGCGTATTTTATTATGTTAAATCTTCTAAATTTTCTAATGTGTACCTTCTATGTTTTCTAATGTGTATCTTGTGTGTTTTCTAATGTTTATGTTGTGTGTTTTCTAATGTTTATGTTCTAAGTTTTCTCATGTCTATATTGCGTGTTTTCTAAATGTTTTTCTTATATGTTTTCTAATGTTTATCTTGTAGTTCTCTAATGTTTATCTTGTGTGTTTTTAAATTTTAATCTTATATGTTTTATGTTTATCTTACATGTTTTCTAATGTTTATTTTGTATGTTTTCTAGTGCTTATCATATGTTTTTTTAAATGTTTATCGTGTATGCTTTCTAATTTATATTTTATAATAGTGTATTAGAAGCCACTGGGTCCCGACAACAACCCCAGGACGAGAATGCTGGGGTCAAGGACCATGGGATTAGCAGTACAGGGTATCAGATTCTATGGCAAAGATGTGCTTGCAACAAAACACACACACACATACACACACTATCACAGACACATACGTACACACTCTTACAGACACATACATACGCAGAGAGACACACACAGGCACACTGTCTCTCTCACACACACACACACACACACACACACGCGCGCGCGCGCGCGCACATACCCGAATCAAACACAGAAGTCTGTGTGAAAATACAATGAGGGATTAACGAATAATTAAGGAAGAAAGATCGAACAACTGAAGCATCTGGAAAGAAAGAACGAAAGAAAAAGAGAAAGAAAGAAAGAAAGAAAGAAAGAAAGAAAGACGCGGGCAGAGACCGGCTCACAAAAATATGAGACAAGACAATATAATACTGGAGATTTTGTCATCCGAGATTATATTTATCGCGAGCTCCTTGAGCGAGGGATTTTACGCCTACAGAGTGCTCTGTACGCTGAATCAGACATAAGCCAAGACAGGCGATTGTTATGAGCCTGCCGACAGACAAGTCTTCACATTTGACCTCATGCTAAGACTAAGACTGCTGTGACAACCCGCTGGCTCTGCCAACTGGTCTATCGATCCACTGTCAGCTCAAAATCTACTTGCTGCTGCAGTCGATGGCGTTATTTTCCAACGTTTAAATAAATATCTACTCGTTCTGACGATTCCCTAACTCCCTTGATTCGGGTATATCCTGAAGTGACTGCTCAATTCATGAGTGTTTATTTTTATACGAAGAAAATCAATTTTTATGGATGAGTGCATTTTAATTCAAGTGTGGGTGGCGAGATAGGGATATCGTATATCAAAGGAAAATTAAGGTGTCTCATCCCCCTGTTAGCCTACGGGACACCCTTGGGCAAGGTGGAGTACCGTTTAGCCCCGAGAGAAGGGTCACGTGAAGTCATGGGTGGAGGTGGTGGATGAAGTTGAAGAGCAGCCAACATATAGTTGTTGGTTACTGTTTCCAACTTCACGACGGTAAGCAGAGGCTCTTCTTTGAAGACAATTGCTAAGGTCATTTACCAGTATGGTCACTGCTAAGAAGGAAAGCAATGGCAAACTACTTTCTTTACATATGTCTAGAAAATCAAGTTTTGTCAAAGCTGACCAACGACTCTGGTGATCGTGTGAGAATGCGACACATGACCACTCACGCTTATCGGCACGGCACATGATGATAGTTAATTCAAGTGTGGTATCAGCAGCGAGGCATGTACGAGGGGGAGAATCCGAGTGGTGTCTTATTGACAAATACTTGTAGTCTGAGAGTGGAAGTGCTGGTTGTGTGGCAATGGCCCTGCGTTGGTGGGAAGACAGGACTATACACACGTGTTTATACTGAGTGACTCCATGAAAATGGCGCAGAAGTTTGTCATCATCATGTGCCTTTTCGATAAGCGTGGGCGGCCATGTTTCGCCATCTCACACGATCATTAGAGTCGTGGATCAGCTCAGTGTTCTTGTCTCGACAATACCACATGGCCAAGTCATCCAGGTATTTACTTCTCTGCTTTCCCCTTGTTCTTTTCCCCTCAATCTTGCTAGTTGTCACCAGGTATTGTACTAGTTATTTGTTATTAGACCTGCTGTTGGGGTGAGACTCGACTTTTGTGCTAGATATTTATTATTAGACCTGTTGTTGGAGCGAGAATCGACTTTTGTGCTAGATATTTGTTATTAGACCTCCTGTTGGGGTAAGAATCGACTTTTGTGCTAGATATTTGTTATTAGACCTGCTGTTGGGGTGAGAATCGACTTTTGTGCTAGATGTTTGTTAATAGACCTACTGTTGGGGTGAGAATCGACTTTTGTGCTAGATATTTATTATTGAAACCTGTTGTTGGCGGCGAGACTCGACTTTTATGCTGGAGACTTGAGATTTAGAAAACTGCGGAACATGTTCTGCAGGACTGTCCTCTGTCCAGCCAGCCAAATAGAGGATATTCCCAATCAACATTCAACATCATACTAGACTGAATTAAAGAGCAGTCAAAAAGGAACACGTCCCAACACCCCATCCAATGCCACCAATAAAATAAAACATTAGTTTTATTTTATGAGAACCCACTGACGGTAGAATCACAACAGATGTGATCAAAAGAAGGAGGAGTAGTCGGGGTGGGGGTAGGAGAAGAAGAAGAAGAAGAAGAAGAAGAAGAAGAAGAAGAAGAAGAAGAAGAAGAAGAAGAAGAAGAAGAAGAAGAAGAAGAAGAAGAAGAAGAAGAAGAAGAAGAACGAACGAACGAAGGAACGGACTTTTATTTTCAAAGGGTAACAAATTGGGCACGCAGGCCCGTTTTACATTCGGCCCTACCAATCACTCATCTTTCGTTCAGCAACAATGCATAATACATTCAAATAGGGAAAAAAAATCATTTTCAAAAGAATGTTGTAAACATAAACAATGCATATTACCATGTTATGAGACACATCCCCCCCCCACATCCCCCACCCAACCACACACACCCAGACACACATACATTCCCCCACCCATCCACCATATCCCGCACAGACACACACTCTCCACACCTACACACATCTCTCCATCCACACAAACATCTCCCACAAACCCACCCACACACACAGCCCAGGGACACATATATGCACCCACCCACACACACACATCCCCCACCTACACACATCTCCTCACCCACAAACACACATCCTCCACCCATCAACACTCTCACTCACATATCCTCCACCACCCACCCACACCCCCAACCACCCAGAAAACATACAACCCCCAACCACACATCCCCATCCACACATATCCCCGCCAACCCACACATCCCGCACCTACTCACACACAAATCCCGCACCCACCAACATATTCCTCCACACAATCTCCCCCAACCCACCCCCACATCCCGTACCCACACACACACGCAAAAGAAGAAGGAAGGGGGGAAGAAGAAGGAATGGGGGAAGAAGAAGAAGAAGAAGAAGAAGAAGAAGAAGAAGAAGAAGAAGAAGAAGAAGAAGAAGAAGAAGAAGAAGAAGAAGAAGAAGAAGAAGAAGAAGAAGAAGAAGAAGAAGAAGAAGAAGAAGAAGAAGAAGAAGAAGAAGAAGAAGAAGAAGAAGAAGAAGAAGAAGAAGAAGAAGAAGAAGAAGAAGAAGAAGAAGAAGAAGAAGAAGAAGAAGAAGAAGGGAAGAATGGGAAAGATAAGGAAGGAAAGAATGAAAGGGGAAGAAGAAGAAGAAGAAGAAGAAGAAGAAGAAGAAGAAGAAGAAGAAGAAGAAGAAGAAGAAGAAGAAGAAGAAGAAGAAGAAGAAGAAGAAGAAGAAGAAGAAGAAGAAGAAGAAGAAGAAGAATGAGGAGGAGGAGGAAGGCAAGAAGGAAGGGTGAAGAAGAAGAATAGGAAGAAGGAAAGAAGGAAGGAATAACGATAAATGTATCATAAATTAACAAGACAACCATTCTAACAGTGTGAAAACCTCTGATTTGGCCGAGTAGCCACTTTACAGCCAATTCTGTAACCGAATGAGAGTAGCTTGGGCAAGCCGAGAATAAGCTTGCAGACAGAAATAAGAGATCAACCGGCTCGTTTAGAAATCGATGGGCACAGTAGACGCCACGGGGACTAACAGCAAGACACGCCAGACTATTACTGCATCCCACTAGGTAGTAGTGTTTATTCCATCTCTTGCACTGTTTACTGTACATTATATATTTATATGACAAGGCGTATCCAGCGTCGTGTAATGGCAGTGGTTGGTGCTGTGGTTTATCGACACTGAAGCTAGCTGTTCAATCCTCAGCTGAGACAGGCATTAGCCGGACACGCGTGGATCTGGAGAAGTCTTACAGTCTTCATCGAATGTTTCAGCTTGTGGGCTAGTTGTACAGCTTCTTGTCATTCCCCTCCACAGTTAGTTAGTCGCGGTTTCAGCTTCAAGGCAAACAGTATAAAATAGCACAGAGTAATGCGCTTTACAGAACAGAATTACGAAAAATACAGGACGTTGCGGCGACTAGTCTTCATCAGTAAACAAATACATACACAAAACATTTAACAAAATCTTTCTTTTTAAAAAAATTTTTCTCTTCATTGTTCTCATATTTTTATTCTTCTCATCCTGTTGTTATGCCTTGATGTAGCCACTGGAGGATCTTCTCCGTGATTATATGTTGCGTTTTGTATATGTTTTTGTTTGCCGATGAAGGCTAGTCGCCGCAACGTCCTGTATTTTTCACAAGCGTGTTCTGTAAAGCTGCATTACTTTGTGTTATTTTATATTGTTTACATTTCCACAGCTTTACCTCAGTTCCACTAATTTTATTAAACATCAAGGGCAACGGATCGCCCTCCATAATTGCCCCGTTCATGAGAATACCATGCAAAATGCTCATCATTGTCCCATGTGAAAAGTGAAACAGATAGCAGTCCCGACAAAGCTAACAGCACGCACACGCATGCATGCATGCATGCATGCATGTATAAGACAGCTATGCACACCAGTCTGTCACTAGAATTACAATACATTATCGATGGAAACAACAGGCACTACAAAAACCAGCAGTTGCACAAGCATTACTGCATAAGGCAAACCGGCTAGCTCAGTAATCGGCTTGTCGCCATTTTTCTGAATATGCAGTTCACAACACAAACCACAGTGGACAGACGAAAAAGCATTCCACATGAAATCCACAGCTCACAGTGTCTCAAACACTCAACTCAGTAGCTAAGTGACGGAGCCATGCACTACAAGGCCAGATGATGCACCACATTAACCATAACCTAACCAAAACCACTAAGCCTGGAACTAATCATGAGCTATAACCACAAAGATGTCACTATCAACCAAGCGATAAACCACACGGACCCCTCCCATAATAGCCATAAACCACACAAGATCCACATTAACCAGAAACCACAACCACAGAAACCACACACCAAACATAAACCACGACACGCCCCACAGTAAACATACATCACAACCACACAAACCTTACACTAAACATAAACCACAACCACACAAGCCCCACACTAAACAAAAACCATAACCACACAAGTCCCACACTAACCACAACCCAACCCACAACCACACAAGTCCCACACATATCCCAAACCAACCCACAACCACACAAGTCCCACATATACCCCAAACCAACCCACAACCACACAAGTCCCACAAATACCTTAAAACAATCCACAACCACACAAGTCCCACACTAACCACAACCCAACCCACAACCACACAAGTCCCACAAATACCTTAAAACAATCCACAACCACACAAGTCCCACACTAACCACAACCCAACCCACAACCACACAAGTCCTACACATGTCCCAAACCAACCCACAACCACACACGTCCTATACATACCCCAAACCAACGCACAACCACACAAGCCCCACAAATACCTTAAAACAATCCACAACCACACAAGTCCCACATATACCCCACATCAAACCAAACTGTCTCCACATCAACCATATATTTTTGAGGGCAAGTTGGTCAGGCTTCGTGTCTGTGTATCGAGACACAGAGAATTACAGAAGAAATCTCTCAGCGGTGAAGGATAATTACCAGTTCTTGAAAGCCTCGGAATGAACCTAGAGGAGGGAGAGATGAACTGGAGTGCTGGACATAATCAATGTCATAGAAGAACTCCGGATCAGGAGGCTTAAATCCCTGGACATGGTGTTTGGGCCTGGAAGATTTAGGTCAAGCTCTCAGTGCTAGCAAACTAAAGATTTTATCTGTGGGGAACTTACTTTCTGTTATATTGCTACCCTCAATGTTTCTGTTATATAGCTACCCACAATGTTTCTGTTATATAGCTACCCTCAATGTTTCTGTTATATTGCTTCCTTCAATGTTTCTGTTATATTGCTACCCTCAATGTTTCTGTTATATTGCTTCCTTCAATGTTTCTGTTATATTGCTACCCTCAATGTTTCTGTTATATTGCTTCCTTCAATGTTTCTGTTATATTGCTACCCTCAATGTTTCTGTTATATTGCTACCCTCAATGTTTCTGTTATATTGCTACCCTCAGTGTTTCTGTTATAATGCTACCCTCAGTGTTTCTGTTATATTGCTACCCTCAATGTTTCTGTTATATAGCCACCCTCAATGTTTCTGATATTTGCTACCCTCAAAGTTTCTGTTATATTGCTACCCTCAATGTTTCTGTTATATAGCTACCCTCAATGTTTCTGTTATATAGCTACCATCAATGTTTCTGTTATTTGCTACCCTAAATGTTTCTGTTATATAGCTACCCTCAATGTTTCTGTTATATAGCTACCCTCAATGTTTCTGTTATTTGCTACCCTCAATGTTTCTGTTATATAGCTACCCACAATGTTTCTGTTATATTGCTTCCTTCAATGTTTCTGCTATATAGCTACCCTCAATGTTTCTGTTATATTGCTACCCTCAATGTTTCTGTTATATTGCTTCCTTCAATGTTTCTGTTATATTGCTACCCTCAATGTTTCTGTTATATTGCTTCCTTCAATGTTTCTGTATATTTGCTACCCTCAAAGTTTCTGTTATATTGCTACCCTCAATGTTTCTGTTATATAGCTACCCTCAATGTTTCTGTTATATAGCTACCCTCAATGTTTCTGTTATTTGCTACCCTCAGTGCTTCTGTTATATTACTACCCTCAATGTTTCTGTTATATAGCTACCCTCAATGTTTCTGTTATTTGCTACCCTCAATGTTTCTGTTATATATCTACCCACAATGTTTCTGTTATATAGCTACCCTCAATGTTTCTGTTATATTGCTACCCTCAATGTTTCTGTTATATTGCTTCCTTCAATGTTTCTGTTATATTGCTACCCTCAATGTTTCTGTTATATTGCTTCCTTCAATGTTTCTGTTATATTGCTACCCTCAATGTTTCTGTTATATTGCTACCCTCAATGTTTCTGTTATATTGCTACCCTCAATGTTTCTGTTATATAGCCACCCTCAATGTTTCTGTTATTTGCTACCCTCAAAGTTTCTGTTATATTGCTACCCTCAATGTTTCTGTTATATAGCTACCCTTAATGTTTCTGTTATATAGCTATTCTCAATGTTTCTGTTATATAGCTACCCTCAATGTTTCTGTTATATAGCTACCCTCAATGTTTCTGTTATATAGCTACCTTCAAAGTTTCTGTTATATTGCTACCCTCAATGTTTCTGTTATATAGCTACGCTCAATGTTTCTGCTATTTGCTACCCTCAATGTTACTGTTATATAGCTACCCTCAATGTTTCTGTTATATAGCTACACACAAGGTTTATGTTATATAGCTACCCTCAATGTTTCTGTTATATAGCTACCCTCAATGTTTCTGTTATATAGCTACCCACAAGGTTTATGTTATATAGCTACCCTCAATGTTTCTGTTATATAGCTACCCACAAGGTTTATGTTATATAGCTACCCTCAATGTTACTGTTATATAGCTACCCTCAATGTTACTGTTATATAGCTACCCACAAGGTTTATGTTATATAGCTACCCACAAGGTTTATGTTATATAGCCACCCTCAATGTTTCTGTTATTTGCTACCCTCAAAGTTTCTGTTATACTGCTACCCTCAATGTTTCTGTTATATAGCTACCCTTAATGTTTCTGTTATATAGCTATTCTCAATGTTTCTGTTATATAGTTACCCTCAATGTTTCTGTTATATAGCTACCCTCAATGTTTCTGTTATATAGCTACCCTCAAAGTTTCTGTTATTTGCTACCCTCAATGTTTCTGTTATATAGCTACCCTCAATGTTTCTGTTATATTGCTACCGTCAATGTTTCTGTTATATAGCTACGCTCAATGTTTCTGCTATTTGCTACCCTCAATGTTTCTGTTATATAGCTACCCTCAATGTTTCTGTTATATAGCTACCCTCAATGTTTCTGTTATATAGCTACCCTCAATGTTTCTGTTATTTGCTACCCTCAGTGCTTCTGTTATATTACTACCCTCAATGTTTCTGTTATATAGCTACCCTCAATGTTTCTGTTATTTGCTACCCTCAATGTTTCTGTTATATATCTACCCACAATGTTTCTGTTATATAGCTACCCTCAATGTTTCTGTTATATTGCTACCCTCAATGTTTCTGTTATATTGCTTCCTTCAATGTTTCTGTTATATTGCTACCCTCAATGTTTCTGTTATATTGCTTCCTTCAATGTTTCTGTTATATTGCTACCCTCAATGTTTCTGTTATATTGCTACCCTCAATGTTTCTGTTATATTGCTACCCTCAATGTTTCTGTTATATAGCCACCCTCAATGTTTCTGTTATTTGCTACCCTCAAAGTTTCTGTTATATTGCTACCCTCAATGTTTCTGTTATATAGCCACCCTCAATGTTTCTGTTATTTGCTACCCTCAAAGTTTCTGTTATATTGCTACCCTCAATGTTTCTGTTATATAGCTACCCTTAATGTTTCTGTTATATAGCTATTCTCAATGTTTCTGTTATATAGCTACCCTCAATGTTTCTGTTATATAGCTACCCTCAATGTTTCTGTTATATAGCTACCTTCAAAGTTTCTGTTATATTGCTACCCTCAATGTTTCTGTTATATAGCTACGCTCAATGTTTCTGCTATTTGCTACCCTCAATGTTACTGTTATATAGCTACCCTCAATGTTTCTGTTATATAGCTACACACAAGGTTTATGTTATATAGCTACCCTCAATGTTTCTGTTATATAGCTACCCTCAATGTTTCTGTTATATAGCTACCCACAAGGTTTATGTTATATAGCTACCCTCAATGTTTCTGTTATATAGCTACCCACAAGGTTTATGTTATATAGCTACCCTCAATGTTACTGTTATATAGCTACCCTCAATGTTACTGTTATATAGCTACCCACAAGGTTTATGTTATATAGCTACCCACAAGGTTTATGTTATATAGCCACCCTCAATGTTTCTGTTATTTGCTACCCTCAAAGTTTCTGTTATACTGCTACCCTCAATGTTTCTGTTATATAGCTACCCTTAATGTTTCTGTTATATAGCTATTCTCAATGTTTCTGTTATATAGTTACCCTCAATGTTTCTGTTATATAGCTACCCTCAATGTTTCTGTTATATAGCTACCCTCAAAGTTTCTGTTATTTGCTACCCTCAATGTTTCTGTTATATAGCTACCCTCAATGTTTCTGTTATATTGCTACCGTCAATGTTTCTGTTATATAGCTACGCTCAATGTTTCTGCTATTTGCTACCCTCAATGTTTCTGTTATATAGCTACCCTCAATGTTTCTGTTATATAGCTACCCTCAATGTTTCTGTTATATTGCTACCCTCAATGTTTCTGTTATATAGCTACCCTCAATGTTTCTGTTATATAGCTATTCTCAATGTTTCTGTTATATAGCTACCCTCAATGTTTATGTTATTTGCTACCCTCAATGTTTCTGTTATATTGCTACACTCAATGTTTTTGTTATATAGCTACCCTCAATGTTTCTGTTATATAGCTATTCTCAATGTTTCTGTTATATAGCTATTCTCAATGTTTCTGTTATTTGCTACTCTAAATGTTTCTGTTATATAGCTACCCTCAATGTTTCTGTTATATAGCTACCCTCAATGTTTCTGTTATATAGCTACCCTCAATGTTTCTGTTATATAGCTACCCTCAATGTTTCTGTTATATAGCTACCCACAAGGTTTCTGTTATATTGCTACCCACAAGGTTTCTGTTATATAGCTACCCTCAATGTTTCTGTTATATAGCTACCCTCAATGTTTCTGTTATATAGCTACCCTCAATGTTTCTGTTATTTGCTACCCTCAATGTTTCTGTTATATAACTACCCTGAATGTTTGTGTTGTATAGCTACCCTCAATGTTTCTGTTATATAGCTACCCTCAATGTTTCTGTTATATTGATACCCTCAATGTTTTTGTTATTTGCTACCCTCAATGTTTCTGTTATATTGATACCCTCAATGTTTCTGTTATTTGCTACCCTCAATGTTTCTGTTATATAGCTACCCTCAATGTTTCTGTTATACTGATACCCTCAATGTTTCTGTTATGCCGGCTCCATGGCCGAGGGGTTAGCAGCTTTCTCCGCTAACCCCGAATACTCTCGTCACGTGACGCGACGAGAATTAGCAGTGGTTCGAATTGCAAAAGTGACTTATGAGAGTATGGAGCCGGTCGCTCAGAAAGTCGTGGCGTGCTGATGAGCGTAATCTAGCCTAGGAATCAACATACAGCTGAAAGATGCTGGTGTTGACCGCAATATCCTGAAACAGGATGGAAACGCGGAAAAAAAAAATGTTTCTGTTTTATTGATATCCTCAATGTTTCTGTTATTTGCTACCCTCAATGTTTCTTTTATATAGCTACCCTCAATGTTTCTTTTATATAGCTACCCTCAATGTTTCTGTTATATAGCTAACCTCAATGTTTCTGTTATATAGCTACCCTCAATGTTTCTGTTATATAGCTACCCTCAATGTTTCTGTTATATAGCTATTTTCAATGTTTCTGTTATTTGCTACCCTCAATGTTTCTGTTACATTGATACCCTCAATGTTTCTGTTATATTGCTATCCTCATTGTTTTTGACTCCCAACTTTGTTAATCTCATTCCTTTGCTAATGTACCCAATGTTGATCTCATTCCTTTGCTAATGTAACCAATGTTGATCTCATTTCTTTGCCACTGTAATCTGCGTTAATCTCATTCTTTGCTACTGTAATCTGTGTTAATCTCATTCCTTTGCTAATGTAACCAATGTTAATCTCATTCCTTTGCTAATGTAACCAATGTTAATCTCATTCCTTTGCTAATGTAACCAATGTTGATCTCATTCCTTTGCTAATGTAACCAATGTTAATCTCATTCCTTTGCTAATGTACCCAATGTTGATCTCATTCCTTTGCCAATGTAATCTGCGTTAATCTCATTCTTTGCCACTGTAATCTGTGTTAATCTCATTCCTTTGCTAATGTAACCAATGTTAATCTCATTCCTTTGCCACTGTAATCTGCGTTAATCTCATTCTTTGCCACTGTAATCTGCGTTAATCCCATTCCTTTGCCACTGTAATCTGCGTTAATCCCATTCCTTTGCTACTGTAACCCGTGTTAATCCCATTCCTTTGCCACTGTAATCTGCGTTAATCCCATTCCTTTGCTACTGTAATCCGTGTTAATCCTATTGCTTTGCTACTGTAATCCGCGTTAATCCCATTCCTTTGGCACTGTAATCCGTGTTAATCCCATTCCTTTGGCACTGTAATCCGTGTTAATCCCATTCCTTTGCCACTGTAATCCGTGTTAATCCCATTCCTTTGCCACTGTAATCTGTGTTAATCCCATTCCTTTGCCACTGTAATCCGTGTTAATCCCATTCCTTTGCCACTGTAATCTGCGTTAATCCCATTCCTTTGCTACTGTAATCCGTGTTAATCCCATTATTTTATTGATGTCATTTTTCTGAAACTCGTTTTCCACTGTATGTTTTTGCGTTGCCACGCTTTGAGCTCAAACATACTCCACACACATGCCACTTCTTCTAGTGCATTGGACTGATTTTTGCGTGTGGATTCGCTTTTCCTATAAAGTGTCCTTGCCATCCCATCAGGTGAACCCACTCCGACTTCTGAGGTACGTGTTAAATTACGTGCCAAAGTTAAGAACGAGAAGTCAACTGTCATGGACCAATGAGCGTGACTAAAGCTCACGCCCGTATCCCGGCTGAAAGGGCAGTTTGCCTTGTGCGAGAAGCACGCTTTAGACCGGATCCAAGAGAAAAAGGTTTCGCCAGGATTTGACACTTGGAGGATGACCGTGGTCGAAGATAGATTGGGCCAGACCCCATAGTAGGCGATGGCCAATGTATACGGCCGCCAACTGTAGATGTGTCAGTTAGCAAGTGTTTTATATTGGTAGTATTTTAGTGAAGATTAATAATGTGAAAATACGTAGGTAATCCTAGTTGATGGACATAATATAAATAACTTACGTTATATTGATGACACCGTCCTGATAGCTACAAGTCAGAAGGATGTACAGGAAATGATAGATACAGTGGTTGTAGAAAGTGAAAACATGGGCCTTAGTTTGAATAATAGAAAGACAGAAGTCATGGTGGTATCAACAGATTGTGTCTAAATGTGCTATTAAAGTAAATGACTGTCATTTACTGCCAATATAGTACCTTGCGGTGTATGACAGGGGGGTCTCTGAGTCTGAGGAATTAAGGCCGCCTGACTAGTGCAGTCGCCGCGAACTGTGCAGGTTGGATTTCCTTTTTGCCCCCGACATTAAAAAAATCCACACCTTACCGAGGATTCGAACCCGGGTTTCCTGAAGGAGAATCCGACATTCTAGACACTCGGCCAACCGCTTTGACGTTATTTAGAAATTCAGATATCTGGGTACACGTATAACATCAAATGTAAAATGCATCACTGAGATAAAGAACAAAATACAATCTGTGTGTGAAATTCGATGTTTACTGTCATCTTGGTTAAACTCAATGTTTACACATTATTAATCTTCACTAAAATACTACCAAATATAAAACACTTGCTAACTGACACATCTACAGTTGGCGGCCGTTAATCTTGGTTAATCTCAATGTTTATTGTCATCTTGGTTAAACTCAATGTTTACTGTCATCTTGGTTAAGTTGATTTTCTGGGCAAGTTTATAAATTCGGTAGTTTGCCATTACTTTCTGAACGAGAAGTCAAAGTTGAAGTCCAGCTGACCGGTGTAGAGGTTGAACCCGGACCTGTCGTCAGCGCACCAGAAATTAAAGCTCAAGCGTATTAAACTTGGCGACCAAGAGAGCTCTTGTTACACGGTAATATTTTTTACACCTATTTTACTGTAATGTTCGTTAAGTAATTTTATATTTTACATTTAGCTAAACTCATAATTTATTCAATTATTGTAATATCTATATTTAACCTTTGTTAAACTCTTTTGTTTTAATTTGTTAGTGTAATCTTTCTTGAACTTCTACCGGGTGTTTGTAAAGTCTCACCACACATTGTATGTAAAACAAATTTGAAAAATAAAATACATGATGTCATCAAAACATATGCTCCACGGTCCTCCGTGAAGCAATATGCAGTGAATGGCTGTCGTCTGTTGGAGTAATGTTTTGCAACCCAAACAGAATGGTGTTATCAATGTAAGAAAGATACTTTTTCAAATTTGTTCTGTATACAAAGTTTAGTGAGATTTTACAAACATCCTGTATATTTATTACTGACGTATTCTAACTTCAGATAATTGCTACTGTAATCTTTGTTATTCTTATTTGGCGTTAACTGTTAACTTTATTACCCTCAGTTGTTCTTACAATTATCTTTATTAAAATCACGTTTGTGACCATGATCCTGTTACCACAATGTTTTGCAGGTCATAGTCAGATATGATTGAGCTACCGGATGACAGTAGACTGTACTACCAAGTTTCTGTTAGAGTCGAATGTTGGGAAGCCAGGTCTTAGTCAGATGTAATTGAGCTACCGTATGACAGAAGGAGCTACCGTATGACAGAAGACGGTACTGCCTACTTTCTGTTAGCGCCGAATGTTGGGAGGTGCTCACCAAACCCCGACACCTCACATTGTGTCAAGCGCAACTGGGACGGTTAAAAGCCCGACCCTAGTGCGAGGAAATAAAATCTAAAAATTAACTTTCATGGCAGGACAAGCCAGATCCGAAGCTTTGATCAACAACTGGTCTAGAATCGAAGATCCGACGGACAGTTGGAGCAATGCTTTGATGATCCGACAGCTTCTACAGCTGGTCATTTTCCGGACGTATTGTTACCTTTCCTCTGGAGTGAACTAGGCAGAGCGAGAGAGGGATCATGCCGCATGGGCAACACATGGTCTCTAAATCCAGCCCAGGCTTTTTACTTCGGAGAGGTTATTATGTAGTTTTAAAAGTACAATTAACAAACCATTAATACGGCAAAGTACTAGTACAGTACAGAATACAGTACAGTAAAATGTGTTACTGATTTCTTAATCACCCTCATTTGTTGTTAGTGTTACTTTAATTACCAATTAGTTGCTATTGCTACCCACATGACCCTCAAGCGGTGTTATTATCTTAATACCCCTCATATTATTCCGTTACACGAAGTGGAGACTACACTGGACAGAGAGAACAGCCAATGAGCAG
This sequence comes from Cepaea hortensis, assembly GCA_963921405.1. NCBI lineage: Eukaryota > Metazoa > Mollusca > Gastropoda > Stylommatophora > Helicidae > Cepaea > Cepaea hortensis. Next base: position 323,605,070 of record OY992876.1, on the reverse strand, counting down.
ATCCAACGAGAAACAGATGAAAATCGTAAACTGGATAAATAAATTAGACGTTATTTTTTTTTTTTCTTCTTTTTCATTAGCACCTTGCCGTATTGACAGAGGATAGTTTGTAAGACCAGGGATGGAATTATAGCTCTCCATAGCACAACGCCTGGGTTGAAATGTGGAGACAATGTGTTGCCCATGCAGCATGATCTCTCTCTCTCTCTCTCTCTCTCTCTCTCTCTCTCTCTCTCTCTCTCTCTCTCTCTCTCTCTCTCTCTAGGCCTGCCTAGTTCACACCTGAGAAAAGACAAGCTGCAGAAGTTGCCGGGTCAGTAAAGCAATGCTCTAACTGTCCGCCTGTCGGAGCTTCGATCCTAGGCCAGCTGCCAAGCAAGGCATTTTGTCTTTAGGTTGCATTTCCTCACACCAGGATAAGGCTTGTACCCTCCCAATTGCACTCCTCCGCCCGAAGCCGTTGGCACAATGTGGGGTGTCGGGTTTGGTAAGCACCGCCCAACATTCGGCGCTAACAGAAACCAGGTAGTACCGTCTACTGTCATACGGTAGCTCAGTCATATCTGACTCAATCAATCAATCATGTGCCATGCCGGAAAGCGTGGACAGTCATGACTCGCCATTTCACTCGATCACCAGCGTCGTGGATCAGCTCAGTGTTCCTGTCTCGTCCATGCCATGTGGCCAAGCCATCCAGGTATTTTCCTCTCGGTCTGACTCTTGGTCTGTTTCCTTCGATCTTGCCAGTTGTCACCAAGTTCTCCAATTCATTTCTTCTTATAATATGTCAAAAAAATTTGACTGTCTGCGTCTAATTTCTCTAATCAATTTACGAGTTTCATTTGTCTCCTGTAGTACTTGGTCATTGGTTTTTCTGTCTGTCCATGGTATTCTTTGCACTCTCTTCAGAAACCACATTTCTGCAGCCATCAGATGTTTTTCCGCTTGACTGATCATTGTCCAAGTTTCATATCCATACAAAAGAACAGACTCTATGTAGCACCTCAACACTCTTTTCTCGTTTCAATCGACATCTTTTTATTGGTCAGTATGTTTTTCATCTTGCTAAAGGCTACTTTCGCCATGGCGATTCTTGTTCTAATCTCTTCAAGGCATCTCCCGTAATTTGTTATGACTGTTCCGAGATAATTGTACCGATTCACTTGTTGAAGAGTATTCCAATATCTGACTAAGACCTGACAAAACGAAATTAGACTTAGTCACAATTTTTGGACACATTATGAAAAGTTGGTGATAACTGGCAAGAGTGAGGGGAAAAGAACAAGGGGAAGACAGAGAAGTAAATATCTGAATGGCTTAGCCACATGGCATGGTCGAGACAGGAACACTGAGCTGATCCACGGCTTTGGTGATTGAGTGAGATGGTGAAACATGACCGTCCACGCTTATCGGCATGGCACATGCTGATAATGATGTGTCCGTTACAGTCAACAGTTACACTTCCATGCTTCTTTACTCTCTATAGCAGCCTCTGGTGTCTTCTAGGGCATCCTGGTTTGTTCCTGTGTGATACTATGCCCGCTAGCGGATCTGCCTAAACCGTTGTAATTTCTTCGGTCTTTTCCAAATTCGTGCCGGTAGTAATTTACTTCTCCAATTACCTGGTTCTTTTCATCTTCGCTACTTGGTAGTCTTTTTAAGATGAGATCTGTAGAATTTCATCAACATCTAGTTTCTCGTCAACTAATGGTATTCTTTCTTGCGTTCTTGTTCACATTTTGAGCACACTCTGAGATGCGATCGTGGTTCTTTTTCGGAGGATCTGGCATCTGCGTATGGGTTTTCTCTGAATTGAGTTGCCCAGGGGTAAAACTTCATTTCATAATTACTCGGTTTGTCGCTCAGATGAACTTAGAATGTCCAGATATGGGGGATTGTCTTTCGCAATTCTTTCCCTTAAATAAAACATAAAGAACTGGGTTGCGTGCCTTTCTAAATTACTTCCCATGATTAAATAATTAGAAACGGGTTTTTGCTGAAGTAAAGTTATAGAAAGCGGGCCTTGTTAGCGTGGTTGATTGGGTACTGCGCTTATAATGTCATCAGAGTGTGCGGACGAGAGTTCGACGCCTGCGTTTGGCGTCTCACTAAGTGAGGGAAATACTAGCCACCTATTGCTCTTGGTATTGAGGGTAGGTCTTAGGACAATTGTGAGGATAAATCTATCATGGTAACAGTCAGGGTAGATCTATCATGGCAACAGTGAGGGTAGATCAATGATACAACAGTGAGGGTAGATTTATCAGGTCAACTGTGAGGGTAGATTTATCAGGTCAACTGTGAGGGTAGATTTATCAGATCAACTGTGAGGGTAGATCATTGATACAACAGTGAGGGTAGATTTATCAGGTCAACTGTGAGGGTAGATCAATGATACAACAGTGAGGGTAGATTTATCAGGGCAACAATGAGGGTAGATCTATCAAGGCAACAGTGAGAGTTGATCTATCAGGTCAACAGTGAGGGTAGATCTATCAGGGCAACAGTGAGGGTAGATCTATCAAGGCAACAGTGAGGGTAGATCTATCAGGGCAACAGTGAGGGTAGATCTATCAAGGCAACAGTGAGAGTTGATCTATCAGGGCAACAGTGTGGGTAGATCTATCAGGGCAACAGTGAGGGTAGATCTATCAGGGCAACAGTGAGGGTAGATCTATCAGGGCAACAGTGAGGGTAGATCTATCAGGGCAACAGTGAGGGTAGATCTATCAAGGTAACAGTGAGGGTAGATCTATCAAGGCAACAGTGAAGATAAGCAAGGCAATGACTCACAGAAGCGAATGCCAAACAAGATGATTAGAAAATAAACAAGCAGCCAACTTACCTGCTCCACAATGAAAATCCGAAAGTGGATCTGCTGCCGCTTGAGCAAGGGAATGAGGTAATACAGCAGGACCTTCAGGTGGCTGAAGCGGTCTCTGTAGGGAATGATGACGGCCACACGATGTCGTGATATGCAGGATGGTGGCCGCCACTCCCCGCCTTCCATGACGTCACTGTTGTTGCTGATTAAGTCGTTTATGTCTAGTGTGATGTTGAGGTTGACGTCCGTGGCATTGCCCACTGCAAGTAAAATGTACGGTGATGTGTTATGTGACCAAGCATATAATAGGGAACATAATACAATGTACGCAGATGTGTTATGTGACCAAGCAAGTAATAGGGAATAAAGTAAAACGTACGGTGATGTATTATATGACCAAGCAAATAGGGAAAAGATTAAAATGTACGCAGAAGTGTTAAGTGACCAGGTAAATAATAGGGAACAGAGTAAAATGTATGCAGATGTGTTATGTGTCCAAGCAAATGATAGGGAACAGAGTAAACTGTAAGCAGAAGAGTTATGTGACCAGGCAAATAACAGGGAACAGAGTAAACTGTAAGCATAAGTGTTATGTGACCAGGCAAATGATATGGAACAGAGTAAACTGTGCTATATGGCCTAGCAAATAATAGGAAACAGAGTAATATGTACGTAGATGTGTTATGTGACCAATAAAATAATAGGGAATAAAGTAAAATGTACACAGATGTGTTATATGACCAGGCAAATGAAAGGGAACATAGTAAACTGTAAGCAAGTGTGTTATGTGACCAAGCAAATAACAGCGAATATAATAAGTGACACATGAATAATACAAGAATAAGTGTTATGCGACCACAAGAGAGCGAGACAGACAGACAGACAGACAGACGGACGGACGGACGGACGGACGGACGGACGGACGGACGGACGGACGGACGGACGGACGGACGGACAGACAGACAGACAGACAGACAGACAGACAGACAGACAGATTAATAACATGCGCATCATCTTTCAGCGTTGTCTTTCGTATCATCAAGTTATTGGTCAATGCCTACCCTCATCACGAATCTATCTGTATATATTTTCCAGTGACTGGCTGCAACCTTTAGTCTTTCTTTCACATGCGCTTCTATTACATGCTCTCTAACCACATGCTCACATACGATTCGCGCTCCTACCACATTCGCTCCTTCCCCATAAGCTCTTACCACATACGCTCCTACGACACAAGCTCCTACCAGATACGCTCCGCTCCTGCTACACACGCTCCTATCACATACGTTCCTGCTACACACGCTCCTACCACACACGCACCTACCACACACGCTCCTACCACATACACTCCAGCCACCGATCGCACCCTATTTTCTGTTACACACTGGCCTGCCTTTAACTGCCACTGGTCTTGTCACTGACTGACATCTGTTCTGTCGCTGTCATATTGTCCTTTCACTGACTGACATCCGTGTCTGTCGCTGTCATACTTTCCTGTCACTGTCTGACATCGGTGTCTGTCGCTGCCATACTGTCTTGTCACTGTCTGACGTCGGTGTCTTTCGCAGTCACGTTGTCATGTCACTGACTGACATCGGTTCTGTCGCTGTCACACTTTCCTATCACTGTCTGACATCGGTGTCTGTCACTGCCATTCTGTCCTGTCACTGACTGACAATGGTATTTGTCGCTGTCTTACTGCCCTGACACTGAGTGACATCGGTGCCTGTCGCTGTCATGCCACCTTGTCACTGTCTTACATCGGCATATTCTGATGACATACTAATTATACTAATTATACTGACTGCCAACTGTATCCGGTGCAGTTACACTCTGCTGCCACTGACAGAAAACTACACCCTTAGTGCCACATTGCCATCCGCATATTACCAGTGACAACATCTCGGCCAAGTAAACGATATTTCGACATAACAACTAGTATTATCCCCACCCGGACGATAGCTTTGTCCCCCAACAACATCAGAACACTCGAGCCCTGGCTATGTCCAACAACAACATCAGAACACCCGGACACTAGTTTTGTCCCAACAACATCAGAACACCCAGCCCACAAAGTTTCCTCCAACAACATCAGAACACCAAGACGCTAGCTTTGTCCCACAATAACATTAGAACACACGGACCATAGCTTTGTCCCCCAATAACATCAGAACACCCGGAGATCAAGCTCGCAGTAAAAGATCATGACAACAACAGAAGGTCTATCGGGGGTAGACCCCCATAAACATAATGTGTAACAAACCCCAGAAATAGCATGTGCGCCAGACTAGCAAGAACAGCAGAAACAGCATGTCTTTCGGAGACAGACCCCAGAAACACCATGTCTATCGGAGGCAATCCCCAGAAACAGCATGTCTTTCGGAGGCAGACCCCATAAACATCATGTCTATCGGAGGCAGTCCCCAGAAACAGCATGTCTATCGGAGGCAGTCCCCATAAACAGCACGTCTATCGAAGGCAGACCCAAGAAACAGCATGTCTATCGAAGGCAGACCCCAGAAACAGCATGTGTGCCAGACCCCAGAAACAGATTGTGTGTCAGACCCCAGAAACAGCATGTCTATCGGAGACAGACCCCAGAAACAGCATGTGTGCCAGACCCAAGAAACATATTGTGTGTCAGACCCCAGAAACAGCATGTCTATCGGAGGCAGACCCCAGAAACAGCATGTCTATCGGAGGCAGACCCCAGAAACAGCATGTCTATCGGAGGCAGTTCCCAGAAACAGCATGCCTTTCGGAGGCAGATCCCATAAACAGCATGTCTATCGGAGGCAGACCCCAGAAACAGCATGTCTTTCGGAGGCAGACCCCATAAACAGCATGTCTATCGAAGGCAGACCCCAGAAACAGCATGTGTGCCAGACCCCAGAAACAACATGCCTATCGGAAGCAGACCCCAGAAACAGCATGTCTATCGAAAGTAGACCCCAGAAACAGCATGTGTGCCAGACCCCAAAACAGCATGCCTATTGGAGGCAGATCCCAGAAACAGCGTGTGTGCCAGACCCCAGAAACAGCATGTCTATCGGAGGCAGACCCCAGAAACAGCATGCCTATCGGAGACAAACCCCCAGACAGCATTTGACCCCAGAAACAGCATGTGTGCGACACCCCATCCATAGAAGTTTGGACTTTCTTTCCGGGATCGATACACAAGCCGAGAGCCTAAAATAGCAGACCCGGGGAGAAGGGGATCCAAGGGACCCAGTGTGTGTGTTCACAAAGTAGAAGCCGTCCTGTGCGACAGCTCCTGCGATCGATATAGGCCTGGTCGTCTGTTTTATTGTTTCTTTCTTTAATTTCTGATTTCCGGATTCTATCTTCTTTTGTTTCTATGTTTCTTTATTCTGTGATTCCCCGCTTTATTTCTATCTTCTTTCGTTTCAATATATCTTCATTCATATACTCGTGCTTTACTTCCAATCTTCTTTCCGTTCCTTCTTCGATCTTGTTTACTGCCTTTCTTCCCATATTAACCTCCTTTCTTTGTGTCTTAATTTTGTGTTCTCTATTTTTACTCCTACTTTTTCTTCCTGAGTCTGTTTGTCTGTCTGTCTTTCGTGTTCTCTGTTCGTACTCCTACTTTTTCTTCCTGAGTTTACTCTCTCTCTCTCTCTCTCTCTCTCTCTCTCTCTCTCTCTCTCTCTCTCTCTCTCTCTCTCATCAAAGCTTCCTTGTTTCTTTGTGTTTGTTTCTTACTGTTTTCACTAACTTACACTGGTGTCCCACACCTGCACATATTCTGTTGTTCTTTTTATATAGAAAATAGTTTTTCTTTGTAGCTTCCCATAAATGTTTATGCTAATATTATTAACTATTTTTCAGAAATGTTTAGGTTAAAATTGTTAACTATTTTTCAGAAATGCTTAGGCTAATATTGTTGACTATTATCCAGAAATGTTTATGCCCAATTGATAACTATTTTCCAGAAATGTTTAGTCTAAAATTGCTATTTATGTTTTTCGAAATGTTTATGCTAAAATTGTTAACAATGTTAGCATAAACATTTCTGGTAAAACGGTTAACTATTTGCCAGAATTTTTTATGGTAAAATTATTAGCTATGTAAATGAATGTTTACTGACCTGTCTTGTCTAACTGCCTGTCTGTCTATGTTTACCTTGCTCTTGAGTATGTCTACGTTGCTCTGTGCCTGTCTATGCCTACGTTGCCCTGTGTCTGTCTGTGGCTACGTTGCTCTGTGTCTGTCTGTGCCTACGTTGCCCTGTGTCTGTCTGTGCCTACGTTGCCCTGTGTCTGTCTGTGCCTACGTTGCCCTGTGTCTGTCTGTGCCTACGTTGCCCTGTGTCTGTCCAGACCCCATTGTCACGTGTGCCACTGTCCCCACAATTTGTGAAGACACTCAATAACAGCTCAACACTTCTCCTCTCACAGCGGGACACAATAGAGTAGGAAGCTATATCTGACAAGCGGTCTGGATTGCGAGGCCTCAGGAGTGCAGCTTGGCGACAGCAAAACACGCAGTCCCTCTCTATATGCTGGCTCACTGGCCTGGAGGAACCCGCATCGCCATTTAATGGGCTCTCTCTCACCATCTCACAGATAAATACACCATTAACTCTCTCTCTCTCTCTCTCTCTCTCTCTCTCTCTCTCTCTCTCTCTCTCTCTCTCTCTCTCTCTCTCTCAGACGTGCGGGCACACACTGTCAAGTAACACTGAATTGAATTCTAGTCTAAGGATGAAACGTCATCATGGAATCATTATCTCAGAGGATCCTTTGGTCACACACACTGGGGCGCCTACATGCACACACATACACACACCAAGACAGAATAGGAGCGCAGTTCTTGCCTGACACTTGATCCTTTGATAACACACGCACGCACACAAATATCACACACACGCGCGCACACACACACACACAGATAAAGGTAGAGGAGAAATAGAAGAGAGAGAAAGAGTTGGAGAGAGAGAGAGAGAGAGAGAGAGAGAGAGAGAGAGAGACAAACACACAGACATACACACACGACTCAGTACAGCACTTATACGAGTCAGCACAGTACACATATGAGTCAGCACAGTACACACATGAGTCAGCACAGTACACACAAGAGTCAGCACAGTACACACAGGAGTCAGCAGAGTACACACACGACTCAGTACAGTACTTATACGAGTCAGTACAGTACACACATGACTCAGCACAGTAAACACTGACTCAGCACAGTAAACACTGACTCAGCACAGTACACACATGACTCAGCACAGTATACACACATGACTTAGTACAGTACACACAGGAGCACAGTACACACATGATTCAGTACAGTGCACACATGACTCAGCACAGTACACACATGACTCAGCACAGTACACACAAGAGTCAGCACAGTACGCACACGAGATAGCACAGTTCCCACGATCAGGCACAGATCAGGCCCAGGCTGTCAACATGTCCTAAACACGTGACGTGGCTATGTCATTGTGCAGGCACCGCGCCCACACGCACAGATGGGAGATTGGACACAGCGTGCGACCTGGTCTTGCCACACACACTTCAAGCAGACCTAGCAATTCTTCAAACTGGTTCAACAGCACGTCACAGTTGATGTGTTCCTTGAACAAGGCACCGGTGTAGTGTGGAGGTGGCCGGTTCGAATCCACGCGTGACTACGACGTGCGATGAGTATATTGCCCAGTGTGTCGTCTAATGTCACAGTAGTGCGTTCAGTAGTTTGCCATTGCTTTCTGAACAACTGACACATGTACCATTGTATGAAAACCAACTCAAGGCGGTATGCTGCCAAATCTCTCTCTGCTGTTTAAAACGCGGTATGCGGGATTATGAATTGCCTCCGTGAAGCATTCGCCACAGAGCCGGCTTCTCCAACATGTTAAGTAACAAAGACAAACTAAATATCATGAAAACAATCAACAGAACTGATCAAAATACACGTACAGAATACAAAAGCAGTATAGGAGAGGCACGAATATTCAGAAATCAAATATGACAGCAGTGCAAGCAGCAAGACACAAATAAACTAGGAAAGTACGCCAACGCTGCGATGCTTCACCGCAAAAACAGAAGGACACAAAAAGAAGAGAAGATGTATATTTATAAAAAAATTTTGACTACAGCGAGGAAGAACAAAACCAAATCGGATGTACAATAACAGGATGTATTTGTTTTTATTGCCGGATCAATAACATGTCTGTAGTGATTAATGGACATGCGATCAGGCAATCTATGGCTGGAAGACAACTGATACAGACTTAGCTGGCCGTAAATAGCAGGTGAGCTTCAGAAACGCACTAGCATTGGTGTTGTCAATTATTCCACCAGTGAGACAGACAGTCTAGCAGTCATTTAGTCCTTTATTCCACCATTGAGACAGACAGTCTAGCAGTCATTTAGTCAGTTATTCCACCATTGAGACACTCAGTCTAGTAGTCATGTAGTAAATCATTCCACGATTGAGACACTCAGTCTAGTAGTCATGTAGTAAATCATTCCACCATTGAGACAGTCAGTCTAGTAGTCATGTAGTAAATCATTCCACCATTGAGACAGTCAGTCTAGTAGCCATGTAGTCAGTTATTCCACCATTGAGACAGACAATGTAGTACCCACGTAGTCATTATTAAGCCATTGAGGCAACCAATCTAGTACTCACGTAGTCATTATTGAGACAGATAGTCTAGCAGTCATTTAGTCATTTATTCCACCATTGAGACAGACAGTCTAGCAGTCATTTAGTCATTTATTCCACCATTGAGACAGACAGTCTAGCAGTCATTTAGTCAGTTATTCCACCATTGAGACACTCAGTCTAGTAGTCATGTAGTAAATCATTCCACCATTGGGACAGTCAGTCTAGTAGTCATGTAGTCAGTTATTCCACCAATGAGACAGACAATCTAGTACTCACGTAGTAATTATTAAGCCATTAAGACAGACAATGTAGCAGTAATGTAGCCAATTATTCCACGATTCAGACAATCTATTAGTGGTGTAGTCAATTATTCCACTATTGACACAGACAATCTGGCAATCATTTAGTCAGTCATTCCACCACTTAGACAAACAATCTACTAGGGAGATTTACATTCCACCAGTGATACAGATATTATACTAGTGAGACAGACATGCTATCAGTGGTTTTCAATATTTTTTGGTCCACCCACTCCCTCACCATATGTTCAGAAAGGCATTCCCCCTTTCATATTTCCTCCCTATAAATCCCCCCTCCCCTACACAGTATACGTAAAAATGGAAGCTACATTTAATAACACATACTAGAACGAGTCTAGACGCCTACATAAAACGTGATTTGCGGGCCTACTTACGTTGTAAAACAAATATCAGATGGACAAGAAGTACAGAACCGTTAAGTATGGAGGGAAAACAGTATCAAGTAATCGGTTCTTGTGTTAACGCGATCTTGACATAATCTTAATCCCCCCCCCCCCACCCGGAAACCTTAAAATTCCCCCTGGAAGGGGGGGGGGGATTCCCCACCGGTTGAGAACCACTGATTTAGACAGTCTATCAATGGTACAGACACTCTACAAGTTAGGTAAACAGACAATCTACAAGTGAAGATAGACATTTTTGCGATGAGATATTAAAACAACCTACTGGTGAGAAAGTCGACATTCTACCAGTGAGACAGACATTCTACAATTTGTAAATTCAGACATTCTACCAGTGAGAAAGACAGAATATCTACAAGACAGTCAAGTATTCTACCAGTGAGACAGACATTCTACCAGTGCGATAGACATTCTACCAGTGAAACATACATTATACTAGTAAGACAGACATTCTACCATGCGACAGACATTCTCCCAGTGAGACAGACTTTCTACCAGTGGCACAAACATTATAACCAATGATACAGACATTCTACCAATGAGACAGACATTCTACCAGTGCGATAGACATTCTACCAGTGAAACATACATTATACTAGTAAGACAGGCATTCTACCATGCGACAGACATTCTCCCAGTGAGACAGACTTTCTACCAGTGACACAAACATTATAACCAATGATACAGACATTCTACCAGTGAGACAGAAATTCTACCAGTGATACAGACATTCTACCCAATGATGCAGACATTTTACCAGTGAGACAGACATTCTCCAATTTGTAAATTCAGACATTCTACCAGTGAGAAAGACAGAATATCTACAAGACAGTCAAGTATTCTACCAGTGAGACAGACATTCTACCAGTGCGATAGACATTCTACCAGTGAAACATACATTATACTAGTAAGACAGACATTCTACCATGCGACAGACATTCTCCCAGTGAGACAGACTTTCTACCAGTGACACAAACATTATAACCAATGATACAGACATTCTACCAATGAGACAGACATTCTACCAGTGCGATAGACATTCTACCAGTGAAACATACATTATACTAGTAAGACAGGCATTCTACCATACGACAGACATTCTCCCAGTGAGACAGACTTTCTACCAGTGGCACAAACATTATAACCAATGATACAGACATTCTACCAGTGAGACAGACATTCTACCAGTGATACAGACATTCTACCCAATGATGCAGACATTTTACCAGTGCGATAGATATTCTACTGGTGAAACAGACATTCTACCTATGCGATAAACATTCTAAAAATGAGACAAACATTTTTACATGAGAGGCAGATATTCTACCAGTGAGACATATATTCTACCAGTGAGACAGCCGTTCTACTAGAGCGATAGACATTCTACAGTGAGATAGACATTCTACAGTGAGATAGACATTCTACAGTGAGATAGACATTCTACAGTGAGATAGACATTCTACAGTGAGATAGACATTCTACCAGTGAGATAGACATTCTACCAGTGAGATAGACATTCTACAGTGAGATATACATTCTACCAGTGAGATAGACATTCTACAGTGAGATAGACATTCTACAGTGAGAAAGACATTCTACAGTGAGATAGACATTCTACCAGTGAGATAGACATTCTACCAGTGAGATAGACATTCTACAGTGAGATAGACATTCTACAGTGAGATAGACATTCTACAGTGAGATAGACATTCTACAGTGAGATAGACATTCTACAGTGAGATAGACATTCTACCAGTGAGATAGACATTCTACAGTGAGATAGACATTCTACCAGTGAGATAGACATTCTACCAGTGAGATAGACATTCTACCACTGAGATAGACATTCTACCACTGAGATAGACATTCTATCACTGAGATAGACATTCTACAGTGAGATAGACATTCTACCAGTAAGATAGACATTCTACCAGTGAGATAGACATTCTACCAGTGAGATAGACATTCTACCAGTGAGATAGACATTCTACAGTGAGATAGATATTCTACAGTGAGATAGACATTCTACCAGTGAGATAGACATTCTACCAGTGAGATAGACATTCTACCAGTGAGATAGACATTCTACAGTGAGATAGACATTCTACAGTGAGATAGACATTCTACAGTGAGATAGACATTCTACCAGTGAGATAGACATTCTACAGTGAGATAGACATTCTACCAGTGAGATAGACATTCTACCAGTGAGATAGACATTCTACAGTGAGATAGTGAGATAGACATTCTACCAGTGAGATAGACATTCTACAGTGAGATAGACATTCTTCCAATGAGATAGACATTCTACCAGTGAGATAGACATTCTACCAGTGAGATAGACATTCTACCAGTGAGATAGACATTCTACAGTGAGATAGACATTCTACAGTGAGATAGACATTCTACCAGTGAGATAGACATTCTACAGTGAGATAGACATTCTACCAGTGAGATAGACATTCTACCAGTGAGATAGACATTCTACCAGTGAGATAGACATTCTACAGTGAGATTGACATTCTACAGTGAGATAGACATTCTACAGTGAGATAGACATTCTACCAGTGAGATAGCCATTCTACAGTGAGATAGACATTCTACCAGTGAGATAGACATTCTACAGTGAGATAGACATTCTACCAGTGAGATAGACATCCTACAGTGAGATAGACATTCTACAGTGAGATAGACATTCTACCAGTGAGATAGACATTCTACCAGTGAGATAGCCATTCTACAGTGAGATAGACATTATACCAGTGAGATAGACATTATACCAGTCAGATATACATTCTACCAGTGAGATAGACATTCTACCAGTGAGATAGACATTATACCAGTGAGATAGACATTATACCAGTGAGATAGATATTATACCAGTGAGATAGCCATTCTACCAGTGAGATAGACATTATACCAGTGAGATAGACATTATACCAGTGAGATAGACATTCTACCAGTGAGATAGACATTATACCAGTGAGATAGACATTATACCAGTGAGATAGACATTATACCAGTGAGATAGACATTATACCAGTGAGATAGACATTCTACCAGTGAGATAGACATTATACCATTGCGAACGACATTCTACAGTGAGATAGACATTCTGCCAGTGAGATAGACATTCTACCAGTGAGATAGACATTCTACCAATGCGATAGGCATTTACTAGTGAGACAGATATTCTACAAGT
>OY992876.1:323551684-323586684 GCA_963921405.1 Cepaea hortensis | reverse complement strand
TATTGTCCAGCGTGTGCATCTAAACAAAACAATACACCTACACAACAGCAATAATCAGCCACGAATGAATCAATCCTGTACAGTACACGCCAATTATCACCTAAATCGCTGGTCCATAGAAAACCAATGACGACTCCAACACTCTGGTGACAATGTCACGCAAAAGTACAAGATAAATTCCGTTACCAGTTGTCCATTGAAAGTAAACAAAAAACAACCACACACAATGCACAGATGGCAGAGAGGTAGTAAACACAATTAAGATAATGGACGCGGGATGGCGTCCGTGAAGATATTTCTACAAGGTATCAGTTTCACGATAAGCACTCTGAGTGTGCTGGTCGTTTGACAAGATGGCTTAACTGATAAGTACAGGAACGGGGCGACAATGTGGCGATACTGTTCGTGACCTGGAGAGGGAGAGCTACAGGCAACTAACATTGCATAATTGGTGTCAGCGTGGAATCGTCATGATCAAGGGCCTGGCCGAGCGGCGTAGGCGATCATACGTCGGCACATCTTGTTATCTCCAACAGTTGTATCGGTTCGAATAACGAAGACATAAGTAAGAGATTGCACAATGTAGTGCCTGGCATATTTCGCTGCATCTCGTGAGGTTAAAAAATGTGTTGCATAACATTTATATGATGCCGCACTCAACCGCAGCATTTGTTGGCTGTTTGTGGATTCTTGGCAAGTTTGCGTTTAGTGGTTTGCCATTGTTTTCTGAACGACCAGCACATATACCACTGTGTGAAAACCAACGCAAGGCTGCCAAATCGCCCACAGCTATGTTTCGAACGCGGTATGCGGGATTACGGATAGCTTGGGTAACCTCTTCGCTACAGAGCGGGAGGTGCAAACAGCAGACATCACACAACATACACTAAACAGATAAATCCTTCACACTGAAATATACAACACACATATTCACAGACACATAACATACACTAATCAGATAAATCCTTCACACTGAAATATACAACACACATATTCACAGACATCACACAACATACACTAATCAGATAAGCCCTTCACACTGAAATATACAACACACATATTCACAGACATCACACAACATACACTAATCAGATAAATCCTTCACACTGAAATATACAACACACATATTCACAGACATCACACTACATACACTAATCAGATAAATCCTTCACACTGAAATATACAACACACATATTCACAGACATCACACAACATACACTAATCAGATAAATCCTTCACACTGAAATATACAACACACATATTCACAGACATCACACTACATACACTAATCAGATAAATCCTTCACACTGAAATATACAACACACATATTCACAGACATCACACAACATACATTAATCAGATAAATCCCTCACACTGAAATATACAACACACATATTCACAGACATCACACAGCATACACTAATCAGATAAACTCTTCACACTGAAATATACAACACACATATTCACAGACATCACACAACATACACTAATCAGATAAACCCTTCACACTGAAATATACAACACACATATTCACAGATATCACACTACATACACTAATCAGATAAATCCTTCACACTTAAATATACAAAACACATATTCACGGAATATGTGTTGCTCGGCAACTATTTTTTGTGTCTCCGATTTAAGTAAGTTTAGAGTACTCGTGATGTTAAATTTCCCGAATATTTCAAGATCGCGTTAAAAAGGGACCGATTACTTTATATAGTTTCTCCCTCCTCAGTTTACGTGTGTACATCTCTTGTTTCTGAAATTCGTTTCCTACACAGAGATACAGTGTGACTTTTTCAGACGTAAGTAGACTCGCAAATCACGTTTTATGTAGATGTATTTGTTTGTTCTAGTATGTGTTATTAGATGTATCATCCATTTTTATGTAAATCTTGTCATTTTCGACTATTAAGGTCGGGAGGGTCATCCCAAACTAAAATGATGAAAATTGCATGCTCTGGTGTAATATTTCAATGGCCGGAAACAGCTGTTTCCTTGTCAGCGATGACTATTTAATATTGTTATGGAATATTCACAGCGATTTGCATGCCAATGAATGCATGATTGCATTCACCGTCAAATTTAGTATTTGTATATAAATTTTCTCTCTAAAAAGTACTGGAGAGTTTTGGTCATAGACCATAACGATATGAAGGGAAAATCCCAACTGCACCTCCCCGCGGTAGAGGATGGGAAACACACCACGGTGTGGCTAACACAGCTCTGGGGACCGAGTATCCACCGGAATAAGTGGACAACTCTGCAGCTGAGCAGAGCAGGGCACTTCCTTGTCCTTACAGTCGGAAATTGCTGTCAAAGGTAGAGGTAAAAGACCACCATGTGGATGTGGAAGGCAAGGGGAAACCACCACATTATGTTCCCAAGACTTCATGGTAAAACATATATCATAGTTAGTGAACGACGTTAATGGCTGTTTTAGGACATCCTCGTCCGGTAGGGACAGTCATGAGCCACAGGTGACACCAGACCGTCATCCAACTACTGATGGCAAAATCATAAATAAAATAAATACATTTAGAGTAGAAACATGGAATGTTAGGACATTAAATGAGCTAGGAAAGTTGAACAATGTTCTGAGAGAAACGGATAGCATGAAAATGAATATACTAGGCGTTAGTGAGATGAGATGGAAGGGATCGGGCAAAATTATAGCTGCTGAATACACAATAATTTATTCTGGAGGGGAAACACATGAAAAAGGTATAGGAATAATACTTGACGAAAAAAACAGCCAAGTCACTTAATGGATACTGGTGTATTTCAGATAGTTATTTTGGTTAAAATCAAAGGCAAACCAATAGATATAAATATTATACAAGTATATGCACTAACAACAAGCAGAAGTGATGAAGAAATACAACACGTTGATGACGAAATAGAAATGGCGATAGCTCAAATTGGATCACAGGAAATAAAAATAATACTTGGACATTTTAATGCAAAAGTAGGAAAGGGGAAAATGGAGGATGTAGTGGGGAATTATGGTTTAGGTACAAGAAATGAAAGAGGGGAAAAGCTAGTAGAATGGGCAAATATCAATGATATGATAATTGGAAACACGTGGTTTAAACACCATAAAAGACGACTATACATATGGAAAAGCCCTGATCAGAAAATACACAACCAAACTGACTACATACTAATTAATAAAAGATATAGAAATGCTCTAATTAATGTAAAAACAATGCCTGGAGCCGACTGTAATAGTGATCACGTACCAATATGTGGACACATAAAAGTAAGATTAAAGAGAGGGGGGAAAATGGTTAGGAACATGAGACTTAATAAAGAGGTTCTGAAAGTAGATAAAGAAATTCAAGAACAATACATAGTGACTGTGAAAAATAGGTACAATGCAATAGCTAAAATACAGAGTATAAATGAACAATGGGAAATGTTAAGGGACTCCATTCATCAAACTAGCAAAGAAATATTACCGAAAAGAAGTCAAATAGCTAAGAAAACATGGATGAATGAAGAAATCTGAATGCTGACGGACAAAAGAAAACAAGAGTAAAAATGACAAACAAGAATATGCTAAGATAAATAAATAAATAAAAGATAAATGTTAGAAGGCAAAAGAAAGTTGGTTAAATGAGCAAAAAAATTGAATTAAATACCATTAAGGATTAAAAAAAATATGCACGACAAATCAGTGAGCTCACGGGAAGAAAAATAAGAATAAATACAGGGTGTTTGAAATCAAAAATAGGAAAGATATTATTGGAGGAAGGTGCTATAATGAAGAGGTGGAATGAGTATATAAGAGATTTATATGATGGGGAAAGGGAAGAATTAACAGAAGAAAGTAGCTTAGAAGGTCCACCTATTGTAAAAGAAGAAATCGCTGGCGCTATGAAATATATGAAGAAAGGAAAAAACAGCTGGACCAGATGAAATCACAGTAGAAGAATTAGAAGTATTGGGAGAATTTGGAGTAGATATATTAACAAAATGTTAAATGATATTTATATCAGTGGATATTTACCCAGTGATATGCTGAAATCTGTATTTATAGCTATACCAAAAAGACCAGGAGCAAATGAATGTGAAGATTTTCGTACAATTAACCTCATAAACCATATCACTAAGCTTCTGCTCAGAATCATAATGAGAAGAACCACAAAGAAAATAAAAATGGAAATTAGTGAAGAACAGTATGGATTTGTGGAGGGAAAGGGCACAAACAATGCAATATATACATTACGGACACTAACAGAAAGGTCAATAGAGAAACAGGAAGACATAGATTTATGCTTCATAGATTATACTAAGGCATTTGATAAAGTAAAACATGATGAACTGATTAAAATGTTGGAAGATATCAACATTAATGGGAAAGATTTAAGAACAATAAAGAATATTTACTGGAACCAAGAAGCAGCAATTAAAATTGGAAATAAAGAGCGTAGTTACGAACACATAAGCTAGGAGTACGACATGGATTGTCTTGTCACCAGACCTCTTCTCCCTATATAGCGAAGTAATAATGAGAGAGATCAAAGAGATGCCAGGAATACAAGTTTGATGTTATAATATAAATAATATACGCTATGCAGATAACACAGTATTGGTGGCAGATAAATCAACAGACCTACAACAATTGTTGGACACTGTAGCAACAGAGAGTGCAAGGAAAGGACTCTCCTTGAATATCAAGAAAACAGTAACAATGGTGATATCAAAGAAAATGGTGACAGCTAAATGTGACATAGAAATAGAAGGACAAATTCTTAACCAAGTGGATAATTTTAAATACGTAGGGACCTTTATAACATCAGATGGAAGATGTTAAACAGAGATTAAGAGCAGAATAGGGCAAGCAAAGGCCGCATTTCAGAAAATGAAGATTATCTTGTGCAATAGGTCACTATTACTGAGTGTAAGAAAGACAGTTCTGAAATGCTATGTAGAACCAGTTTTGCTGTATGGCAATGAATCTTGGAATGTAAATGAACAAATTAAGAAGAAATTAGAAGCAACAGAGATGTGGTTCCTGAGACGAATGTTGCGAATTCCTTGGACTGCCAGAGTAACTAACAACGACTGCCTGAAACAGGCTAATGAAACTAGAACACTATATACAACAATAAGAAAGAGACAAACAGTTTTCTTTGGTCATGCAATGAGAAGAGAGGCATTGGAGAACATCGTGACAACTTGAAAGATCGAGGGGAAGAGAGGCAGAGACAGACCAAGAGAAATGATGCTGGATGGATTGAGACGGTGGCACGGAGGAATATCAGCAGCAGAGTTGATCCAGAAAACCAGAGACCGAGATCTGTGGAGAATGGCTCTCCAACGGAACGCCTACGCCAGCTGACAGGGCACTTGATGATGATGATATAAATTTTCATCACTCTGGGTCGGGTCATTGATAATTTTTCATCTTTCCAATGTAACATCTTTTGTCAAAATGCATCTATCTACGCTGGCTGACAAGACTAGCCGCGTGCAGTGCACGCGCGGTCTGATGTCACACAGATGACGTGAAGATGTATGTATATATCTGTGTGCGTGTGTATATATATAAACGGGCAGAGTTAGTTTTCCTTGAGTTAGACAGGCTGGGTGTTAATCTCCCTCTGCGACTTTGTAAACCGATAGTTGTATGAGTGTGTAGGTAGAGTAACAAAATGTGAAAGGTCAAAATCGTTTTACTTCAATATGTCCCTTTTAACTGACAAACTTACACACAAATATTAATATCTCGGCTTAAAATTGACCTACAGACTTGAATAAGGTACCGTTGGATTTGTTTTTTCAAGAGCTTTATATAGTTTCTGTATAATTAAAAATCAATTTAGAAAAAGTTGCTAAAGTGGCTACAACATGTTCCAGTGTTTGTCTTCTGGTGATGTGGCCAAGAAAATGATGACTTCCTCTTTCCGAAGTTTGTGATAAGTTGTCTTTGCGACAATAATAAAGGACCGCCAATTTTGAAGATAGAGGTTCGGAATGTTCTTAAACATATGAAAGCTGGCAAGACCCCCGGTTCAGATAATATCACAACAGAAATTATTAAAGCTTTAGAAGAATATGGAATATATCAAGTCACCAGACTGCTGAACACATTATATGATACCGGAGATATACGTTCTGAATTATGTAATTCTGTATTTATTGCAATCCCAAAGAAATCAGGTGCCTTGGAATGTGATCAACATAGAACAATTAGTATGAGTCACATCACGAAGATTTTGCTACGAATTATCATGCAAAGAATGAGGAAGAAAATACAACCTGAAAAAGGGGAATAACAATGTGGGTTTGTGCAAGTAAAGGGTACAGTAAATGCTGTGTATATACTGCGATTAGTTATTGAACGTTCTATAGAAGTAAACAAAGATATACATCTTTGCTTTATTGACTACACAAAGGCTTTCGATAGAGTTAGACATGTCAACATGGTGGATATGCTTGCAGATCTACAAACTGTTGGGAACGACATTAGACTTATAAAAACAATATAATGGAAACAACAAGCTGCCATAAGGACTGATAATGAAGTGGGACAATATCAGCCTATTAAGAGAGGTGTGAGACAGGGATGTGTAATGTGTCCAGATCTTTTTTCCCTATACAGTGAACATATTTTCAGGAATGTAGAAGATATAAATGGAATCATCATTGGAGGACGAAACATCAATACATTAGATATGAAGATGATACAGTATTGATTGTAGACAATGAGCATGATCTGCAACAATTAGTAGATGTGGTTGTTGCAAATAGTGAACAACTGGGGTAAGAATTAAATTGTAAAAAGACACAGATTATGGTCGTCACTAGGAAGAAAGAAATACCACATTGTAATATACAAGTAAATGGGAATATTCTTCAACAAGTGAATCGGTACAATTATCTCGGAACCATCATAACATCTGATGGGAGATGCATTGAAGAGATTAGAACAAGAATCGCCATGGCGAAAGTAGCCTTTAGCAAGATGAAAAGCATACTGATCAATAAAAAGATGTCAATTGAAACGAGAGAAAGAGTGTTGAGGTGCTACATGGAGCCTGTACTTTTGCATGGATGTGAAACTTGGACAATGAGCAGTCAAGCTGAAAAACATCTGATGGCTGCAGAAATGTGGTTTCTGGGGAGAATGCAAAGAATACCATGGACAGACAGAAAAACCAATGACCAAGTACAGCAAGAAGCACACGAAAATCGTAAATTGATTAGAGAAATTAGATGTAGACAGTCAAAACGTTTTGGATATGTTTGATTGATTGAACTTGGTGACAACTGGCAAGATCGAAGGGAACAGACCAAGAGGAAGACCGAGAAGTAAATACTTGGATGGCTTGGCCACATGGCATGGTCGAGACAGGAACACTGAGCTGATCCATGACTCTGGTGATCGAATGAAATGGCGAGTCATGACCGCACACGCTTCCGGCATGGCACATGATGGAT
This sequence comes from Cepaea hortensis, assembly GCA_963921405.1. NCBI lineage: Eukaryota > Metazoa > Mollusca > Gastropoda > Stylommatophora > Helicidae > Cepaea > Cepaea hortensis. The sequence continues at coordinate 323,579,229 of OY992876.1, read as the reverse complement.
GAATGGTCTCTGCGACTCAGCTTCCCTCAAAATGTCCAGATTGCTCATTTTGCTCATTTTGGCTGTCCAAGAAATGCCCAGCATTCTTCCATAAAACCATGTCTGCAAAGTCTCTATGGATATTTTCGCCTGTTTACTAATTGTCCATGATTCGCAACCGTATGTTAGAAATGGTTTATCTAACTTGCAAGAATTCTTTTGTAACTTCCAATGACGATAAATTAGTGCATAAAATGTTCTTTATTTGATAGAATGCGGTATTTTCTTATCCTATTCTTTTCTTTATCTCAGTGATGCATCTTCCATCTGATGGTATCCACGTGCCTAGATATCCGAATTTCGGCACTTTCCCCCAAAATAACTTCCTGTACTTTAATTGCATATTTAGGCACAGTCTGTTTCTTTGATATCATCATGACTTCTGTCTTTCTATTATTCAGACTAAGGCCCATTTGTTCACTTTCTACAACCACTGTATCTATCATTTCCTGTAGATCGTTCTGACATGTTGCTATGAAGACGGTGTCATCAGCATAACGTCAGTTGTTTATATCACGTCCATCAACCAGAATCCTTGAGATATTTTCTGTAGACTTCATTATATGTTCACTGTACAATAACAAACAGAATAGTGGACTAAAACAGCGTGACAGAATCATCAATGTGGGGCTCGTGGGGGAGCACTAAACACATCTCACTGAATCAACAGGTCGCTGGTGCCCGAGAGGACACACACTGAGATAACCTGGGGCTAGCATAACTAGATACTCTCTTGTCTGGAGTCCACACGGCGAGCTAGGTGAGCTGAGTTAAGTCCAGAACCGACATCACAGCACTCTGGACATGCCTGTGCGTGCTCCGACTTTGTCTTCAACGACCAGCGAATACTAATGGTCAAAACACTATTGATCACAATACTAATGGCCAAAATGCTAATGATACAAAAAGGCGAACGAAATACTGGGAGATCTAAAAACACACGGAGGTCTCTCACCAAAAGGCGAGCGAAATTGTGGAAGACCTAACAACCGAATATCCAGTGGCATACGTGGATAATCCTGTATAACTGTCACAGAACTAGCATGTATAACTGTTATACCTGTGTTATTGTATAACTGTGTTACTGTATAACTGTGTTACTACCTCTCCACAAATGCCTGCTTTTCAATACGGCCAAATTAATTCACAAAGTTCTACATTGTAATGCCTCAAATTACCTTTGACCATTGTTTAAACATAATGCTAGACACAGTAAACGATTAAATATATTACACACTCCGAAGCCTAGGATTGTCTTATACAAACCAAGCTTAACGTACTCCGCAGCTCAGCTGTGGAACAATTTTCTACAAGAAATCAAAGACATCACCAATCCCTACACATAGTCGTAAATTATTTATTATTATTATTATTATTATTATTATTATTATTATTATTATTATTATTATTATTAAATTATTACCACTATCGCACACGGATTACCTTCCCCTTTAATAATTGAAATAATAATAATAATAATAATAATAATAATAATAATAATAATAATAATAATAATAATAATAATAATAATAATATTCATTGGCACCTTGCCGTCTTGACAGACGATAGTTTGTGCTCTAAAAAGGCATAATAACTTTTAACTATGGCGGTAGCGAGTGTGACTGATAAGGCCAATTTGCGCTGTAAATGTCCGTTCACAGTGGGTGCATGTGAACACGTGGTCATTTCCACCATCATGCACCATCTTACGTCTCAAACGCTTGGTATGTGACTTTTCTGCAATAATTTTCTCCTTTGACTTTATTCCATTTCTGATATTTGCCCTCCATGCAACACGTTCAGCGGCGACTTGCTCCCAATGTGCATTATCAATGCCTGTATCAATCGTGTCCCGCTTACACACATCTTTGTATCGTAGTAGAGGCCGACCCTGAGATCTCTTACCCATCTGTAATTCACCAAAAAAGATATCCTTTGGTATTCTACCATCATCCATCCTCCTAAGATGTCCTATCCATCTAAGTCTACGAAGACTGGGCATGGAATAAACTGTCACACAACCTGATCTTTCCAATACTTCAGTATTAATAATATTAATAATAATAATAATCCTAGTATAACAGTCAGTCCCCATTCGGTAGGCCAGTATATTCCACATAGCTTATAACAAGTGTCACACCATTCATTAATATTACTGAGTCGTGTAGTATTGATTTTTTTCATTTTCCCCACGCCTTTATAATGTATATCTTTTTATATTGTTGCTGTTCTCAGTTAGCCTTGAATGGTGTGTGAATGAAATAATGTATGAAAGAGAGTGATAGAAGTGCATAATGTTAGACGGGCCTACGTGCCCAATTCTTAACCCTTTGAAAATAAAGGTCGTTCGTTCGTTCGTTCGTTCGTTCGTTCATAGAACTAGCACATATAACTGTCATAGAACTCGCCTGTACATCTGTCACAGAACTAGCTTGTATAACTGTCACAGAACTAGCTTGTACAACTGTTATAGAACTAACATGAATAACTGTCACAGAACTAACCTGAAAAATTGCCACAGAACTAGCCTGAATAACAGCTACACAACTAGCATACGTAAGTACCCCCCCCCCCCCTTCCACCCCCAACCACATGAGCGAACAGGTTCTTCAGTATAAACATGTGCCTACTGATGGACTCGATCCCGCGGTCACACTCACCAGCTCAACTAGGGATCTGTGACCACTCACGCGGAAATCTGAGCCGGGAAAAGTGTTGATAGCCAAATCTTCTAGGGCAGCCGGGGTCGGGGCTCGTCTCCACTGTTGTGTGCACGTCGTATTGTGTTTCTGTCTGTGCTTTCTCACTCTCCAACACACTTCATTAATTACTTCTTCTGCTACACTTAATTTCAGCCGTATCATTACACACACACATGCGCGCGCGCTCACGCACATATATGCATACAGCGGCATGCATATAGGTATTTACAGTTACCGTTGTTGTATCTACTGCATACAGTTACCACTGCTGTTGTATCTGCTACATACAGTTACCACCGCTGTTGTATCTGCTACATACAGTTACCACTGCTGTTGTATCTGCTACATACATTTGCCGCTGTTGTATCTGCTACATACAGTTACCGCTGTTGAAGTAGGTAGGTAGATAGGTAGGGAAGTATGGAGGTAAGCAGGTAGGTAGGTATGCAGGTAGGCAGACAACTGGACTATTAGTTAGACGACGCGATAGGTAGGTAGGTCGATGGATTAGTAGTAAGACACGAAGGTGAGTAGGCAGGTGGGTAGGAAGATAGGCAGATTAAAAGAGGGAAATATGGTGAGATGGACGAACGGACGAACAGACTGTCAGATGGGCGGTCGGGTGGACAGCGAATGGTCGGGTACACAAATGCAAGGACGAGCAAACAGACAAACAGACTTTAGGCGGGTAAACAGACAGTCGCACACGCAGAAAAAAAAATACACCAGAAAGACAGAGAAGACATCAAAGGGGAAAGAAATCAAAGTATTAAATCCTTGACTAGAAAAATAGTGCCAATGTAAAGCTGATTATGAAAGTAATCTCCCCAGACCATCAATGACTGCCCTCTCCAAGCCACTGTGCCGTTTATAATGACCACAATATGTCAGTGCCCCAGACAGAACGCTATTTATGAGCCAGTTCTCTTCCACATTCAGATCTTCTTGAAAGTCAATATTGCTATTCTTCTTGGTCCACGATGTTCTAAGAACTTTTCTGTCAGGCTTAAAATCAAAAACCAAAATGTTATTCTTTTGCGAAATAAGCGATGACCCACATCTGTATGTTGCGACGGGAAGGTCTCAATAAACATAAGTAAACATTCTTTTAAATGTCAAACTTGGGACATTAGCCAAATCACACTTACATAAAATCAACCCCTGCTAGGTGAGATGCATGAGAAGAGCTGTCTATTTAACTATCCAAGACCGAGGAAGAAATGTTGTTATAAGACAGACAGTGGGATCAACACCTTGTGCCACATTTATTGAAAAACAGAAGATCAAGTTATTTGGCCATCTCGTTAGAATACAATACCATCAACTACCAGCACTGGTCCTACATCTGTGACGAGAGCAAGAGAAGAAAATGGATTGACGACTTCAAAGACATTGTATAATCCCAAGGAATGACACTATCCAATGCCACCCACCGGACGATAGAACGGTCAACTATTTCTCCCCCACGACGCTTGGTGGCAAAAGTTGAAGGTGATGATGATGAAAAATAAAATGTGTTAGACCGGAAGCTGCGACCATTACCAATGTGACATGACAAGGAAATGGTGACAGCGCTGGGAGGCGGCCATGACAGGACAATACAATGTCCCGGAATGCTCAAAGATGACACAAATACAGAGTCAAAATTTTAGTCCAACTGACCTGTGTATGGGGTTAAACCCCCTACCCCGGTGTGTTGGTGCTGAGATAGCGGGTTCAACTCTTACACCGATCAGTTGGACTAAAATGTCGACTTCTCCTTACTGACTTGGGGATGTAAATTACTAGTACCTCTGAAGTCGGAGTGGGTTCGCCTGATGGCGAGGGACACTGGTAATAGGAAAATCTAATTCATACGCAAAATGCAGTCCAATGCTACTACAAAGTATCGTTTATAGACTATACTTGAGTTCAAAGCGAGAGAGCGCAAAAAAAAAAAAAAAAATTCAAACAAAGTCACTGTCGAAAAATGACAGGGCCTCGGAGAACAACTGGACTGGAAATTATACGTCAGAACTTAAAAGATAGAGACGACATCAAACAGCAAAGGAATATCAAATGATGAAAACAAGACCGCCTACGAAAACTAACAAATAAAATAAGAAAGAAGGTCGGAAGAGACACGAGCAGTGTGCAGCGATGGGAGAACCCCGAGCAATGGAAGATATCACAAAATGTTCAGCGCTGACAGCAGCGACCAGAATGTTCAGACCCACGACATATATAATAGAAGAATCTAGAGGAATACGCCTCACAGAACATACAGATATTCATAACAGATGTAGTGAAAACAGCAGCGAAATATATAAAAACAGAGACGATAAAAACAGATATTATAAAACAGTAGTGTTAAACACCAAAATGTAAACAATGAGATAGCATTCTTAAGTCACATAACGAGAAGAAAGGAACTGGAAAACATCGTGAGCTAATTAGAAAGTTCAGTGGGAAAAGGATAAACTGGAAAATATCTTGGCTACTGGAAACAGTATGCAACAGTGATGCAAAGAGTGAGGAAGAAGATACAACCTGAAATAGGGGAAGAACAATGTGGGTTTGTAGAAGGAAAGGGTACAGTAAATGCTGTGTATATGCTGCGAACAGTTATTGAACGTGCTATAGAAGTAAACAAGGATATACATCTTTGCTTTATTGACTATACAAAGGCTTTTGATAGAGTTAGACATGTCAACATGGTGGATATGCTTGCAGATCTACAAATTGATGGGAAAGACATTTTTTTTTTCTTTTTTTTTTAGCATATCCTTTTTACAGGACTTAGCTGTCAACACCAGCATCTTTCAGCTGTATGTTGATCTCTTGGCAAGATTACGCTCAGTAGTTTGCCATTGCTTTCTGAGCGGCCGGCTCACATACCCCGTAAGTTACCGATGCGATTCGAACCACTGCTGATTTGAACCGTCATCACGTTACCTGACGAGAGTATACGAGATTACGGAGAAAAGTCATAACCTCTAAGCCACGAAGCCGGCGACGGGAAAGACATTAGACTTATAAAAAACATATATTGGAAACAACAAGCTGCAATAAGGATTGATAATGAAGTGGGACAGTATCAGCCAATTAAGAGAGGTGTTAGGCAGGGATGTGTGATGTCTCCAGATCTTTTTTCCCTATACAGTGAAAATATTTTCAGAAATGTAGAGGATATAAATGGAATCAGCATTGGAGGACGAAACATCAATAACATTAGATATGCAGATGATACAGTATTAATTGCAGACAATGCGCAGGACCTGCAACAATTAGTAGATGCGGTTGTTGTACACAGTGAGCAACTGGGGTTAGAATTAAATTGTAAAAAGACTCTGGTAATGGTCGTCACTAGGAAGGAAGAAGTGCCACAATGTAATGTAATATACAAGTAAATGGAAATATTCTTCAACAAGTGAATAGGTACAATTATCTTGTAACAGTCATAACATCTGATGGGAGATGCCTTGAAGAGATTAGAACAAGAATCGCCATGGCGAAAGTAGCCTTTAGCAAGATGAAAAACATTCTGACCAATAAAAAGATGTCAATTGAAACGAGAAATAGAGTGTTGAGGGGATACATAGAGCCCGTTCTTTTGTATGGATGTGAAACTTGGACAATGAGCAGTCAAGCTGAAAAGCATCTGATGGCTGCAGAAATGTGGTTTCTGAGGAAAATGCAAAGAATACCATGGACAGACAGAAAAACCAATGACCATGTACTACAGGAGACAAATGAACATCGTAAACTGATTAGAGAAATTAGACGTAGACAGTCAAAATTGTTTGGACATGTTATGAGAAGAAATGGATTGGAGAACTTAGTGACAACTGGCAAGATCGAAGGGAACAGACCAAGAGGAAGACCGAGAGGAAAATACCTGGATGGCTTGGCCACATGGCATGGACGAGGCAGGAACACTGAGCTGATCCACGACACTGGTGATCGAGTGAAATGGCGAGTCATGACCGCCCACGCTTTCCGGCATGGCACATGATTGATTGATTGATTGACTGGAAACAGATCGATGAGAGAAAATAGATACTGGAAAACATTGTGAATATTGGGAAAAAATAGTGGGAGAAGAGAGAAACTGGAAAACATCGAGACTACTGGAAAGATGGGTGAGAGAAGAGAGAAACTGGAAAACATCGTGACTTCTGGAAAGATGGGTGGGAGAAGAGGCATACCGATGCTGGATGGACAGAGCTGGTAGCATGGAGAAATATCATCAACAGAGTTGATCCAAAACACTAAGAACCGAGAAGTCTGGACAGACATTTTGCGCTCGCCAGCTAGCAGGGTTCATGATAGTGATAATGAGTAAACAGAAGATCACAAATAACACGGTGTCATGTGACATAGTAAAGTCTCAGAATGATGGTGATGACGATGGTGATGATGTTGATGATGATGTTGATGATGATGATGATGATGATGATGATGATACGATGAGAACATGTAGCAAGAATACCACTGTTATGACTTCTGTGATCATCTAACAGACGACATCCCCGACTATTTTTGATTACACAGCTCCAATTTACCCAATATTTGCTTCTGCGTTGGCAAGAAATGTCACTGACGTCAGTTCCGGCCACAAACAACCAATGACAAGCGCGCAAGAGTGGGAGTAATCTTGTCAGCACGGAGGGGAAGGGAGGGAGAGGTGGGAGGGAAGGGAGACGTTGCATACAGATCATTACTCTTTGCTGGGATGGAGGGATTGATGTGAGTCATGGACCGTTTCACAAACATTAAAGACGAAAATGGAAAATGCCGAGCAAACCAGAATATTCTTCGACCAGGGTTGACCCAAAAAGATAATACTACAGACATACACAAGCCTTGAATGTCAAGTAGACCAGGCTAGTAAACAATACTGTCTGCCAAAATGAAATAGTTTTTGGAGTACTAAACTTCACTGTGGTTTAGGAAGAAAGGACATAGGAAGCGTGGGTCAAGGAAGACAATGGTGGATCCGACCCAGGTGTCAGTTGACCTAAGGAATTCAGGAATCAATAAGGCAGAGGAGAAGGCGGGAGAATTTGTGCAGAATCGAGTCTTTCAGGCGGTCTGTAATGAGAGTGCTTATGTAAATGGCCTGCAATATGATCAAAGCACAAAGTAGTATGGCACTCCGCTGGGTGTCGTCTTCTATCAGTGTAAATCAGTGTAAAGAGTTTTATTTCCCGTGCTAACAGAGGAAGCAATATAATAATACTTCGCTTTTTTGTAACGACGAAACCGAATGCACGTCAACTGTGAAAGGAAAGCTCCATCAACGACAGACACAAATAGAAACATAAACAAACGGATGTATAGACAACAGTCGCCGCCATGCACGCGCACGGCAAACAGGAATACCGAGCTGGGAAACTGAAATCATAAAAATAAAATTTACAGTAGAATAAGAAAACAAACAGACACAGTGAATGAGAAGTTTAGTGGAACAAAACAAACCGCGAGAATAAATACAATCAGAAACGTGACTACAGACAAAGGGAAAACGACAATTAATTAAAATAAAGAGCCTATTCTAGTGTCCAGACAGTTCGGGACTGCCCCATTGTTGTCTTTCACACAACCAGTGCTCATCTGCATATCCTTATTTGCAATCTTGATTCGCGAATAAAGTTATACTAACACTGGACAAGTGTGCATGCAAATTAGGGCTTAAAACACCAGTTAATCCCGTAGCAGGAAATTGCCGTGGGTATGTGAAGTGCAGGCCCATCATGCTTTGTAGGCCGCAGTGCATGGTGGAACTGGAGGGCAGCTGTACCTCTCGTAGTGAACGTGGAGGGCGGACAAGGAAGCCTCGTTCGACAACGCTGATGCAGGAGGTGACGGCATAACATGATTTATGGCATACGTGTTATAACAACGTGGTTTATGACATACGTGGTATAATAACGTGATTTATGACATACGTGTTATGATAACGTGATTTATGACATATATGTTATAATAACGTGATTTATGGCATACGTGTTATAATAACGTGATTTATGGCATATGTGTTATAATAATGCGATTCATGGCATACGTGTTTTAATAACGAATGACTCATCAAAATAAAAAAAATCGTGAAGTAGACAGTAAGTTTTAAACGTTGCGGCTAAAGCATTCATCAGCACATAAATATATATATATATATATAACACACACACACACACACACACACACGCACACACACACACACACACACACACACACACACACACACACACCGATACAACCACACGGCAGAGTGCGCCAGAAAAATTTATACACAGTTAATCGCCCACCAGTTTAAATGCAATCGTAGTTTCGATCTTCGAACTTGCTGCTTACGTTATCATTTTAAACATATCATGCAATACATTGCTACCGTAATGCGTTCTACAAATGGTGTAATATGACAAGTTTTGATGCCGTTATTAAAATAATATACTCAATTGAAATGTGACTACATTTAAACTGGTGGGCGATGACTGTGTACATATTTTTCTGGCACACTCTGTATTATACTCATGGTGTTTGGTTTGTATAGCCTCAACTACATTTTGTATGTAGGTCAAATTTGAAAACTAAAGTACATGACGTCATAAAAATGTGCTAAAAATTCATTAAATTAGTTACAACAGTTACTCCTGTGGTCTAATGTGCTTTTGGGGAAGCTGAAAAGTACTAAAGAAGTATTCATTTAACAGGTGTTGGAAATGTTTACCACGGGCTTCAAAACATACGCAGCCATTCGCTTCATACTGCTTCACGATGGACTGCGGAGCACATTTTTTATGACGCCATGTACTTCATTTTTAAATGCGCTCTACAGACAAAGTGTAGTGACATACTCTGTGTGTGTGTGTGTGTGTGTGTGTGTGTGTGTGCGTGCGTGTATATATATATATATATATATATATATATATATATATATATATATATATATATATGCTACTCTTGTGTTGCCTTGTTGTGGACTGGATACGTGTGTGGTGGTTGATCAGCGTGTATGGTTATAACAAAGTGGTTAGGAAATGTGGCTGTAACAAGAAAACGGGTTCATAGGGCCAAAGGTAATTAACCTCACGAGTCTACGGATTGTGTTATAATAATATACACTTAATGTTTACGACTTTTTGGAGATATCCGTATCCTGATCACCAGGTTCACACACACACACACACACACACACACACACACACACACACACACACACACGGAGAGAGAGAGAGAGAGAGAGAGAGAGAGAGAGAGAGAGAGAGAGAGAGAGAGAGAGAGCATATAATATACATACATGCATCACACCATAGCACATAATATGTTGTACGGTTGACGCTACAACTTGTGTCGCCGTTTTCCCCATGGAGGCCCTCAACCAAAGCACACCAATCCGTCTCATCCCATACCGCTCGCCCCATATCCTCCCAGTATTATTCATCTCTGCAATCCTCTTCTCCGTGTGTTCTTAAATCCCCCGCTATTTGCTTTGCCTTGTGGGTTCCAGACAAGAATGTCTAGTTATACTATCCTTGAGTTTTCTCAATGTGTGTTCTATCCAGCGCCTTTTCCTCGCGTCCCGATTCTCTGGGATGTGTTTAGTTCCCTCCATGAGCTCCACATTGGTGATTCTGTAATACCATTGTAGTCTCACTATTCTGCACAGACACAAGTTAATGGATGTGTGTGGTTGCTTGGTAATTCTGTAGTCATTCTACGTGTTTCTGATCCATACAGCATCCAATGATTAACACTGGAGTTAATACTCTAGGTTTGGTGCTAAGGTTTATTTCCTTTGACTGTGACAAATGTCCTAGTACTTTTAAAGCTTCTTTGACTTTTGTAGTCGTATTATAATATCTGCCGGAGCTACGGAGTGCGTGCTTGCTGATCGGCGTCATCTTCAACAACCAGCTAAGTGTGGGTGAAGAGAAGACTCACAAAGTAAGATGAGAGAGGCGAAAGCAGGCATGCTTCGGGAAGACTGCCAGGTTCCCATTCAACATTCAAACATTGGGATTATTTGTTGGATGTTTTCCCAGAACATGCTGGTGTGTTGGGAAACGAGCAGGCGGACAGATTGGCTGAGTCTGCACCATCGGGTGGGGTACTGGTGCTTGATATGGCAGATGTGGTAGCGCTGCTTTGAGATCGTATGTATAGTACTCCCGGGAAGCCTAACCTGATCAACAAACGCTCGCTGAAGTCGGATGTGTCGGTCTACGGGCGCAAAACCGGACACAACGCTATTACGTCTGGAAAAAAAACCACTCCGGAATAACGCAACAGCAGCAGCAGCAGCAGGAGAAGGAGGAGAAGAAGAAGAAGAAGAAGAAGAAGAAGAAGAAGAAGAAGAAGAAGAAGAAGAAGAAGAAGAAGAAGAAGAAGAAGAAGAAGAAGAAGAAGAAGAAGAAGAAGAAGAAGAAGAAGAAGAAATATATAATACAGAAGAACGTGCAGACCATCGCGGTCAGGAGAGAATGGTGCCGCAGGGAGTGACCAGAGGACCTGGTCGACACTCAGGACACCAGAGAAAGACCAGACGAATAGAAATGCATACTGCTACTATTAACATTAGTACTGGGACTCTTCACTGGCTGTTGCAGATGAGGACGGAGCATGTATGGGCATGTCTCGAGTGATGTGATGGCGGTTCTTAACACACCTCAGCTCATTATAATATCTCTACTACACCCGCCTCCCCTCATCTCCCTTAATATTTGTCCACATTACTAGCTATAGAGGAATACGACTGGACCGCTTGAAGTGAGGTGCCACTCAGGAAGATCGGGTAATTCACGTATTCCACTGAAAGAATTAAGCCCACTTGAGCACGTCCGGTTAGCCATGACGCCTGGCCCAGTGATCCGCTCCAAAAGCTGTCAATATAAAAAAAAATGTACTTGCATATCCGTTACAGGACGTCGAAGTTATGTCCAGCATTTTTTTTTGGCTGTTATTGATTTCTTAGCAAGTTTACGTTCAGCAGTTTGCCGTTGCTTTCTGAACGATCAGCACATAAACACTGTATGAAAACCAACACAAGGCGGCCTGCTTAAAAATATCCCACAGCTGTGTTTCGAACGCAGTATACGGAGTTACGAATTGCCTTCTAACGCCTTGGCCACAGAGCCGGATATATAAGCATGTTCCAATTACTGCTTGTTGTCAGAACCGTTGCAATCCAGATTTGGTCATGCTACAAATGTCCTAACATGTGTAATGGAACAGTCACTCAATTGTCATAACCAACCGTTGAAATCATATTGTCGCGTCTTCGTGAAAGGGAAAATAAATCGGTAGGGAAAGCATGCCCTCAGATTTCTATCAGATTTAATTGTGTCCTATCAGTGCACATCAATATCTGTAGATTTACTTCCCATGCTAACAGAGAGAGAGAGAAATGATTGCAACAGGAAACGCCAGCGACCGACGGTTAGCGTATCAGATTGGATTGTTTGTCTTGGTGGAGGGACGGAAGTGTCTGACAAGCACGTCTGCGCATGCCTGGTCTGTTGAGATGGTCGTGGTGACCGCCATCAAAAAGTCCCGACAATAATGGCAAAATACGAATAAAATTTGGTGGAACTGCGGTAAAGCTGTGGAAATGTAAACAATACAAAATAACACAAAAAGTAATGCAGCTTTACAGAACATAATTATGTGTGTGTATATGTGAATATGTACATATTTGTTTCTTGATGAAGGCTAGTCGCCGCAGCGTCCTGTGGGTTTAGTAATTCTGTTCGATAAAGCTGCATTACTTTGTGTTATTTTATGTTGTCGACAATAATTGCTGAGGGTCAAGTTGTGACGCGTTCTTCTAGCACGTTATTTAAACCCCGGAGCATGCTCTGTTGTCTCAAACACTGGAACTGTTGTCACAGACTCTGGCAGCGTTGTCACAGACACAGGTACTGTTGTCACAGACTCTGGCAGCGTTGTCACAGACACAGGTACTGTTGTCATAGACTCTGGCAGCGTTGTCACAGACTCTGGCAGCGTTGTCACAGACACGGGTACTGTTGTCACAGACTCTGGCAGCGTTGTCACTGACACGGGTACTGTTGTCACAGACACGGGTACTGTTGTCACAGACACGGGTACTGTTGTCACAGACACGGGTACTGTTGTCACAGACACGGGCACTGTTGTCACAGACAAGGCCACTGTTGTCACAGACACGGGCACTGTTGTCACAGACACGGGCACTGTTGTCACAGACACGGGCACTGTTGTCACAGACACGGGCACTGTTGTCACAGACACGGGCACTGTTGTCACAGACACGGGTACTGTTGTCACAGACTCTGGCAGCGTTGACACAGACTCTGGCATCGTTGTCACAGACACGAGTACTGTTGTCACATACTCTGGCAGCGTTGTCACAGACACGGGTACTGTTGTCACAGACACGGGTACTGTTGTCACAGACACGGGTACTGTTGTCACAGACACGGGCACTGTTGTCACAGACACGGGCACTGTTGTCACAGACACGGGTACTGTTGTCACAGACACGGGCACTGCTGAAGAATGTTGTCAGTTCTTTGCTAGAGGTTGCCATCAAGCTCAAGATGATATTCTAGGCGAGTTTACAGTCTGTAGTTTGCCATAGCTTTCTGAACGAGAAGTCAACATTAAGTCCAACTGACTGCCGGTGTATTGGTTGAACCGCCTCTGGCGGACCAGAAGTTTAATTGCGAGCGCGTGTATCGTCTCAACCACGTTGACGTCTAAAGAACTCGACCACTTGGGATCGGGCCATTACTGTAATCCTACAATACAAAACTCGAACACGTGGGGTTAGGTTAACATTATGTGGTATATAAATCACATTTATGCTATATTATAAAGGTTTTATTTACGGCAGTGAAATCTGGTCAACTTACACCAAAATAAACGTGTAAAAGCTTTCATATGCGGTGTCTGCGAAGAATACTTGGTATTAAGTGGCAAGACAAGATCACAAATACTGAAGTACTGGAAAGATCGAGTAGCGTGACGGTTTTTTCAATGTTCAGTCTTCGTAGACATAGATCGATACGACACATTAGGAAGATAGACGATGGTAGAATACCAAAGTACGTCTTCTTTGGCGAATTACAGATGAGTAAAATATCCCGGGGTCGGCCTCTACTACGATACAAAGATGTGTATATGCGGGACATGATTGATACAGGCATTGATAATTGCACATTGGGAGCAAGTCGCCGTTGAGCGTGTTGCATGGAGGGCAAATATCAGAAATGGAATAAAGACAAAGGAGAAAATTATTGCGGATAGGTCACACATTGAGCGTTTGAGACATCAAATAGTGAGTGGTGGTGGAAATGACCATGTGTTCACATGCAACCATTGCGTATGAACGTTTGCTACGCTACATTCGCTAGGGTTGTAGTTGTACCATTTTTGAAGCACAGCATAACCATTTTTGTCTGTCAAGACCGCAAGGTGCCAGTACACGGTATTTATTACAGTACATCATCGAAGATACTCGTAAACCAATTCTAATTTATACGTAATGGAAGATGTAGAAACTCAGTTTCATCAATTAATCTGAGAAGAACAGAATTGAGCTGGGCATCAACATCACACAAAGTCGGACTCATCGTTGCGGAACGGTTAAAACTAGCGTCGGGCACCCAGTGTCAGACTCGAGTGGCATAACTATATTTTAAATTAATAACAATATGGATAATGAGGCGTTTGTCCTGTGTGCCGGAATCTCCTTGTGTGGTATATTCGAGGTGACTAGAGCATTTATGAAGATATTCGTGAGCAATAAAAGTAATCCATTACCAAAAAACAACGACAACAAAATAGGTAAGCAGCAAGGAGTGAGCAAGGGCGTAGTAGTACAGGACCGGGGTCAAGTTAAACCAGTGCATTCTCTAAATTGCATAGAAGTAGTCCGGCGTGTAAACACTGCTGCGTCGAAGTATTTGTTAGCGTGTATGATATTTGTGACGTTTTGGGTGAAAGCTTGGCCGTGGCTGGTGGAACGTCCACACTGAATACTCCGCTGATGATTTAAGTTGTGATTAAATACCATCTATTCGTCTCCCGATTTCGCAATTTCATCAACAGTTTGATTGTCTTGTTGCTGTAGAAAACATGTCATGGCCCTCTGATGTCCTGTGACATTCAAAAACAAACGAGACAGACATCTGCCTAAGCCACCTCTAATTGTTTCATGATTCTGGCAATCGTCCTCCTCAGATCCCTATTCCTCTCTTTAAAACATCCTTCCTCGTGACTCTTGCCTGCTTCCAACAACTCACCTCACCACACTCCCTTCCTTCTCTCTGAAACAGTCTACTCGCCATTCCACCCGACCAACATAACCCGTTTCCTACCCCTCCAATCCATCCTACCATTTAACCTCATCACCTCCACCCCACATCTACCCCAATTCATCCTCTCCAAATATCTTAAACTCCAAATCTCACCAAAACCTCCATAAACACCATCCCCCCCCCCCCTAAACCAGGAAACAAACCGACCCTGACATGTACAGCCACACTTACCTGCAGGTACACATGCCAGGTAAGTTTTCAATTTCACGTGAAAATTAACTTGTGCAGTCGCACATTGCAGCATTAGCTAGAAACACGGATATAGCTGCCACACAGACTACCGCTCCAAGCTAGAAACATGGACATGACTGCCACACAGTCTACCGCTCCAAGCTAGAAACACGGACATGACTGCCACACAGTCTACCACTCCATGCTAGAAACACGGACATGACTGCCACACAGTCTACCGCTCCAAGCTAGAAACACGGACATGACTGCCACACAGTCTACCGCTCCAAGCTAGAAACACGGACATGACTGCCACACAGTCTACCGCTCCAAGCTAGAAACACGGACATGACTGCCGCACAGTCTACCACTCCATGTTAGAAACACAGACATGACTGCCACACAGTCTACCGCTCCAAGCTAGAAACACGGACATGACTGCCGCACAGTCTACCACTCCATGCTAGAAACACGGACATGACTGCCACACAGTCTACCGCTCCAAGCTAGAAACACGGACATGACTGCCACACAGTCTACCGCTCCAAGCTAGAAACACGGACATGACTGCCACACAGTCTACCACTCCATGCTAGAAACACAGACATGACTGCCACACAGTCTACCGCTCCAAGCTAGAAACACGGACATGACTGCCACACAGTCTACCGCTCCAAGCTAGAAACACGGACATGACTGCCACACAGTCTACCGCTCCAAGTTGGAAGCTTGCCCCTTTTCCCAAACTAGTGCGTTTAGAGCAGCTCATAAACAAATACATAAGTATTGACTCATGATCCTGAAAAGTGCTTTCAGTTTCAACAGCAACTTGAAGACGCTTTCACTGATACACCAGAAAATTGTACAGTAAATGATAAATGGAATAAACTTAAGGAAACTCTTTGTAAAACTGCCGTAAAGGTTTACGGCACTGTGGATCATAAGAGGCAGGACTGGTTTGCGGCCAACAGCGAGACTCTGCAGCCCTTGATTGATAAGAAGAAGAAAGCTCTCTTAAGAAACAAGGAAAGACCAACGCGTAACACTCTGAGTGAGCTAAGGCAAGCTAGGAAGGATGTGCAAAAGGCTGCCAGGCAGTGTGCAAATGATTATTGGATCAAGTTATGTGAGTCCATTCAAATCGCAAGTGATAAGGGAGACATAAGAAGCATGTATGAAGGAATAAAGAAAGCCTGTGGTCCAGTGATCAAAAGAAGTGCACCATTGAAAACCTTGACTGGAGAAGTCATCACTGATAAGAAACAGCAGATGGACAGATGGGTAGAGCACTATTTGGAGCTTTACTCAAGTGAGACCAAACTAGCGGATAATGCCCTCAACGCCATAGAGGCTCTACCAACTCTTGACCACCTGGACACACTTCCCACCATAACAGAAGTTAAGTGTGCTATAAATGAACTTGCATCTGGCAAGGCTCCAGGTAAGGATGGGATTCCAATAGAGGTTATCAGGAGTGGGCAAGACACACTCACTATACAGATCCACCAGCTAATAGAGCTATGCTGGCGTGAAGGACAAGTCCCACAGGATTTCAAAGATTCAAGCATCATAACACTGTACAAGAACAAGGGCGATCGGAGCGACTGCAACAACTATAGGGGTATCTCACTTCTGTGTATTGTTGGAAAAGTATTTGCCAGAATTGTTCTGCGCAGACTTCAAGTCCTAGGAGATCAAGTCTACCCCGAATCACAGTGTGGCTTTCGACAGAACCGGTCTACCACTGATATGATATTCTCATTGCGACAAATGCAAGAAAAATGCCGTGAACAGAATCAACCACTGTTTATTGCCTTCATCGACCTCACAAAGGCATTTGATTTGGTCAGTCGTGAGGGTCTATTCAAGGCACTAAAGAAGATTGGCTGCCCACCAACTCTTCTGTCCATTGTGGAATCGTTCCACACAGGCATGAAGGGTATAATCAAGTTTGATGGTGCAACTTCTGAAGAATTTGAAATCAAGAGTGGAGTTAAGCAAGGTTGTGTACTAGCTCCCACCCTCTTTGGAATATACTTTTCACTTCTACTGAAATATGCATTTCGTGATCAAGATGGTGGTATATACATTCACTCACGCTCAGATGGCGGCCTCTACAATGCTCAGAGATTGAAGGCTAAGACCAAAATTAGGAGGGTACTGATCAGAGAGTTGCTTTTTGCAGATGATGCTGCAGTTACGACCCACTCTGAGGAAGAATTGCAATGTCTACTATCTGCATTCTCCAATGCTTGTTCTGAATTTGGTTTAACAATTAGCAAATAGAAGACACAGATTATGTCACAAGGTGCACATGGGGTACCATCAATCTTTATTGACGACGCCGAACTAGAGATAGTAGACCATTTTACATATCTAGGATCGGTGGTAAATAGCAAATTATCCCTAGATCAGGAAATCAACATCCGGATTGGTAAGGCAGCAACAACAATGAACAGGTTAAGAAAAAGAGTCTGGGAGAACAGGAAGCTTACTGCCAAAACAAAAGTCCTTGTCTATCAAGCCTGTGTCCTTAGTACTCTTCTCTATGGCAGTGAAACCTGGACAACTTACTCACACCAAGAGAACAATTTAAACAGCTTTCATATGCGGTGTCTGCGAAGAATTCTTGGTATTAAGTGGCAAGACAAAATCACAAATACTGAAGTATTGGAAAGATCAGGTTGTGTGACAGTTTATTCCATGCTCAGTCTTCGTAGACTTAGATGGATAGGACATCTTAGGCGGATGGATGATGGTAGAATACCAAGGGATATCTTTTTTGGTGAATTACAGATGGGTAAGAGATCTCAGGGTCGGCCTCTACTACGATACAAAGATGTGTGTAAGCGGGACATGATTGATACAGGCATTGATAATGCACATTGGGAGCAAGTCGCCGCTGAACGTGTTGCATGGAGGGCAAATATCAGAAATGGAATAAAGTCAAAGGAGAAAATTATTGCAGAAAAGTCACACACCAAGCGTTTGAGACGTAAGATGGTGCATGATGGTGGAAATGACCACGTGTTCACATGCACCCACTGTGAACGGACATTTACAGCGCAAATTGGCCTTATCAGTCACACTCGCTACCGCCATAGTTAAAAGTTATTATGCCTTTTTAAAGCACAAACTATCGTCTGTCAAGACGGCAAGGTGCCAATGTAATGTAAGTATTGATTCACGCTCATAGAAGGAGAAGAGGGGAGTAGAAACTAGAGGACAAACTGGACAATATAAACATGGAAAGCCACAGGTCAACACCGTATTCGAACCTGTCACCTCCACATGAGAGCGCTCGCTGCAGGAACAAGTGTACTTCCAGGCTGTGTCCTCTAATCTCTACATTCTATATCTACTTATGGGAGCGCCAGTTAATACTTGTGTGTTTCTTTATGAGCTGTTTTAGTGACCCCAATGAATCCCCCCCACCCATTATTTCTGTAGTAATGTTACAGCAATATTGCAGTTTTTGCCGGCGCGTTAGTGTGATCGCTAGGGGACTACGCTGAAAACGTCATCAGAGCGGTTTGACGTGGGTTCGGCGTCTCGAGCGCCAGGAGAACGAACAAACGAAATAATGAACAAACGAAGTTTATTTTTAAAGGATCACAAATTGGGCACACATGCCCGTTTTACATTCATTCTAACATGTTCATCTCAGCTGTACACATAACGCTAATATGTTCATCTAAGCTGTACATGTAAAGCTAATACATTCATCTAAGCTGTACACGTAACGCTAATATGTTCATCTAAGCTGTACATGTAACGCTAAAAAGTTCATCTAAGCTCTAGAGTCTAGACGAAACGCTAAGACCTTCCTCTAAGCTGTACACGCAATGGTAACATGTTCATCTCAGTTGTACAGAGATCGCTAACCACTTCATCTCAGCCGTACACGTAACGCTACCATCTTCATCTAAGCTGTACAAAGATCGCTAACACGCTCATCTAAGCTATACACGTAACGCTAACACCTTCATCTAATCTGTACACGCAATGCTAACATGTTCATCTCAGCTGTACACGTAACGCTAACACCTTCATCTAAGCTGTACACGTAACGCTAACACGCTCATCTAAGCTGTACACGTAACGCTAATACGCTCTTCTAAGTTGTACAAAGATCGCTAACACCTACATCTAAGCTGTACACGTAACGCTAACACGCACATCTAAGCTGATGATACCGCTGGTCCCCCGCACACACACAGACACATGGTGTGCAATGTTTGGCACTCAAACAACAGGATTGTAATGTGACAGCTCTTGTGTAAATGTCCAACTGCTTCAGCAGTCATCAACTTGCCAGATTGCAACGGTTCCCACACTGTGTGAGTTCATAGCTCATATTCTGAAACAAGTGAATCGGTTCAACCATCTCGGAACAGTTATGACATCTTATTCAGGGTGCCTTGAAGAGATTACAAACGAATCGCTATGGAAAAATATGGAAAACATACTGACCAATAAAAAGATGCCAACTGCAATGAGAAAAAGAGTGTTGAAGTGCTACCTGCACTTGTGAATGGATTTAAAACGTGGACAATGAGCAAACTAGATGAAATACATCTAATGGCAGTGAAAGTGTGATTTATGAGGAAAATGAAAAGAATAAATGAACAGAAAAACCAATGACCATATCCTACAAGAAACAAGTGGAAACCGTAGACTGCTTAGACAAAATAGATGTAGATAGTCAAGTTTATTTTTGGGCACGTTATGAGAAGAAATAACTAGAGAACTTGGTGACTACAGGCAAAATTGTGGTGACAAATAAAAACAATGGAGAAGGCAGAAAAGTAAATACCTGGATGGCGTGGCCACGTGGTATGGTCGAGAAAAGAACACGGAGCTGATCCACGACTCTGGTTATCGTGTGAGATGGCAAAACATGACCGCCCACACTTATGGGTATGGCACTTGATGATGATGACGATGAGCCCATATCATCCGTGATATTAACTCTTTCTGCGAGTATCATGTTGGATAACTGACGAAAACCTAGCCATGATTCTACGACGTGTGCGAGTTTTCTGAAGCATGAGAGATGTGGACAGACTTTATAACAATTACTTTTAAATGTACTTTGACATTGTTAAAAAATTACATGTGTCAACTAAAAACATAGACAAGGTGAGCTGTGACACAGGGTCGTGCTGTAGATTTTCTCAGTATGATGCAAGACTTCGAAATGTCGCCCCTTAGATTTTTCTTTTTAAGCCGCCCCCTTGCGGTGCCTCCTGATGCAGCCGCCTCTCTGTATCATAGCACGGCGCGGTGCTGATGTGACATCTGTTCCACGGCAAAGACAAGGGGACATGTAACGTGGCACGTTAGAAACCAGCTGAACATGAACATCTGTTCCACGGCAAAGACAAGGGGACATGTAACGTGGCACGTTAGAAAACAGCTGAATATGAACATCTGTTCCACGGCAAAGACAAGGGGACATGTAACGTGGCACGTTAGAAAACAGCTGAACATGAACATCTGTTCCACGGCAAAGACAAGGGGACATGTAACGTGGCACGTTAGAAAACAGCTGAATATGAACATCTGTTCCACGGCAAAGACAAGGGGACATGTAACGTGGCACGTTAGAAAACAGCTGAATATGAACATCTGTTCCACGGCAAAGACAAGGGGACATGTAACGTGGCACGTTAGAAAACAGCTGAATATGAACATCTGTTCCACGGCAAAGACAATGGGACATGTAACGTGGCACGTTAGACAACAGCTGAATATGAACATCTGTTCCACGGCAAAGACAATGGGACATGTAACGTGGCACGTTAGAAAACAGCTGAATATGAACATCTGTTCCACGGCTAAGACAAGGGGACATGTAACGTGGCACGTTAGAAAACAGCTGAATATGAACATCTGTTCCACGGCAAAGACAAGGGGACATGTAACGTGGCACGTTAGAAAACAGCTGAATATGAACATCTGTTCCACTGCAAAGACAAGAGGACATGTAACGTGGCACGTTAGAAAACAGCTGAATATGAACATCTGTTCCACGGCAAAGACAAGGGGACATGTAACGTGGCACGTTAGAAAACAGCTGAATATGAACATCTGTTCCACGGCAAAGACAAGGGGACATGTAACGTGGCACGTTAGAAAACAGCTGAATATGAACATCTGTTCCACGGCAAAGACAAGGGGACATGTAACGTGGCACGTTAGAAAACAGCTGAATATGAACATCTGTTCCACGGCAAAGACAAGGGGACATGTAACGTGGCACGTTAGAAAACAGCTGAATATGAACATCTGTTCCACGGCAAAGACAAGGGGACATGTAACGTGGCACGTTAGAAAACAGCTGAATATGAACATCTGTTCCACGGCAAAGACAAGGGGACATGTAACGTGGCACGTTAGAAAACAGCTGAATATGAACATCTGTTCCACGGCAAAGACAAGGGGACATATAACGTGGCACGTTAGAAAACAGCTGAATATGAACATCTGTTCCACGGCAAAGACAAGGGGACATGTAACGTGGCACGTTAGAAAACAGCTGAATATGAACAACTGTTCCACGGCAAAGACAAGGGGACATATAACGTGGCACGTTAGAAAACAGCTGAATATGAACATCTGTTCCACGGCAAAGACAAGGGGACATGTAACGTGGCACGTTAGAAAACAGCTGAATATGAACATCTGTTCCACGGCAAAGACAAGGGGACATGTAACGTGGCACGTTAGAAAACAGCTGAATATGAACATCTGTTCCACGGCAAAGACAAGGGGACATGTAACGTGGCACGTTAGAAAACAGCTGAATATGAACATCTGTTCCACGGCAAAGACAAGGGGACATGTAACGTGGCACGTTAGAAAACAGCTGAATATGAACATCTGTTCCACGGCAAAGACAAGGGGACATGTAACGTGGCACGTTAGAAAACAGCTGAATATGAACATCTGTTCCACGGCAAAGACAAGGGGACGTGTAACGTGGCACGTTAGACAACAGCTGAATATGAACATCTGTTCCACGGCAAAGACAAGGGGACATGTAACGTGGCACGTTAGACAACAGCTGAATATGAACATCTGTTCCACGGCAAAGACAAGGGGACGTGTAACGTGGCACGTTAGACAACAGCTGAATATGAACATCTGTTCCACGGCAAAGACAAGGGGACGTGTAACGTGGCACGTTAGACAACAGCTGAATATGAACATCTGTTCCACGGCAAATACAAGGGGACATGTAACGTGACACGTTAGAAAACAGCTGAATATGAACATCTGTTCCACGGCAAAGACAGGGGGACATGTAACGTGGCACGTTAGAAAACAGCTGAATATGAACATCTGTTCCACGGCAAAGACAAGGGGACATGTAACGTGGCACGTTAGAAAACAGCTGAATATGAACATCTGTTCCACGGCAAAGACAAGGGGACATGTAACGTGGCACGTTAGAAAACAGCTGAATATGAACATCTGTTCCACGGCAAAGACAAGAGGACATGTAACGTGGCACGTTAGAAAACAGCTGAATATGAACATCTGTTCCACGGCAAAGACAAGGGGACATGTAACGTGGCACGTTAGAAAACAGCTGAATATGAACATCTGTTCCACGGCAAAGACAAGGGGACATGTAACGTGGCACGTTAGAAAACAGCTGAATATGAACATCTGTTCCACGGCAAAGACAAGGGGACATGTAACGTGGCACGTTAGAAAACAGCTGAATATGAACATCTGTTCCACGGCAAAGACAAGGGGACATGTAACGTGGCACGTTAGAAAACAGCTGAATATGAACATCTGTTCCACGGCAAAGACAAGGGGACATGTAACGTGGCACGTTAGAAAACAGCTGAATATGAACATCTGTTCCACGGCAAAGACAAGGGGACATGTAACGTGGCACGTTAGAAAACAGCTGAATATGAACATCTGTTCCACGGCAAAGACAAGGGGACATGTAACGTGGCACGTTAGAAAACAGCTGAATATGAACATCTGTTCCACGGCAAAGACAAGGGGACATATAACGTGGCACGTTAGAAAACAGCTGAATATGAACATCTGTTCCACGGCAAAGACAAGGGGACATGTAACGTGGCACGTTAGAAAACAGCTGAATATGAACATCTGTTCCACGGCAAAGACAAGGGGACATGTAACGTGGCACGTTAGAAAACAGCTGAATATGAACATCTGTTCCACGGCAAAGACAAGGGGACATGTAACGTGGCACGTTAGAAAACAGCTGAATATGAACATCTGTTCCACGGCAAAGACAAGGGGACATGTAACGTGGCACGTTAGAAAACAGCTGAATATGAACATCTGTTCCACGGCAAAGACAAGGGGACATGTAACGTGGCACGTTAGAAAACAGCTGAATATGAACATCTGTTCCACGGCAAAGACAAGGGGACATGTAACGTGGCACGTTAGAAAACAGCTGAATATGAACATCTGTTCCACGGCAAAGACAAGGGGACATGTAACGTGGCACGTTAGAAAACAGCTGAATATGAACATCTGTTCCACGGCAAAGACAAGGGGACATGTAACGTGGCACGTTAGACAACAGCTGAATATGAACATCTGTTCCACGGCAAAGACAAGGGGACGTGTAACGTGGCACGTTAGACAACAGCTGAATATGAACATCTGTTCCACGGCAAAGACAAGGGGACATGTAACGTGACACGTTAGAAAACAGCTGAATATGAACATCTGTTCCACGGCAAAGACAGGGGGACATGTAACGTGGCACGTTAGAAAACAGCTGAATATGAACATCTGTTCCACGGCAAAGACAAGGGGACATGTAACGTGGCACGTTAGAAAACAGCTGAATATGAACATCTGTTCCACGGCAAAGACAAGGGGACATGTAACGTGGCACGTTAGAAAACAGCTGAATATGAACATCTGTTCCACGGCAAAGACAAGGGGACATGTAACGTGGCACGTTAGAAAACAGCTGAATATGAACATCTGTTCCACGGCAAAGACAAGGGGACATGTAACGTGGCACGTTAGAAAACAGCTGAATATGAACATCTGTTCCACGGCAAAGACAAGGGGACATGTAACGTGGCACGTTAGAAAACAGCTGAATATGAAACTAGAAACATTCATTAATTGGTGCCTGCCCACAATAGAAGAGATAAAATGGCGTGACACAATCACCAATGCGGGGCTCATGAAGAGAGCTAGACACATACCAGAAAACCAAGATATGAGGAAAAGTATATACATTGAGAAAACAACCTAAGAATAGTGCAACTAGACAGGCCTCTGGCTAGAAACCACGGGGCAAAAGGCATAGAGGAAGACCTAAACACCCATGAAGAAGAACAGAAGAAACAGATATGAATATGATGGAGAGGTCATCAACGGAGATGCAGACCATAGCTAAATATAGGAGGGCTTGGGGTAAGTTGGTCGAGTGCCTGTGCCCCAGTAGGGGATAGAGTGAAGAAAGACGAAGTATGAAATCAATCTGCGCCCTTCCACAGCGGCCCTGGATGTCGGTTATCGTTCTGCGTGTAAGTCAAACAGACAAACACAGGCGGGGACTGTTGGAAATGTCTAGTAGGTCACATAAGCGGGACAGTGGTTGGTGTCTCTGGAGCGGTATCGGTTGGCAAAGATAGCTTCATTTTCGTGCCGGGCCATGCGGGTGTACAAGGAAATGAGCAGGCTGACAGGCTTACAGGAAGGCGGACGAGCCATGGACCAGGCTGTTATTCTACGAGAAGTAAGACGTTTGCGAGAACCAAGTGATGACAGTGAATCTACAACCATGGTCAGGCTGAGAGAACAGCAAGTTAGAAGAGGTGTGGCTAAACAAGAAAACTGTGCAGGAAGCCAAAGAAGGTTAATAAACCAACACAGGACTGATGTCGTGAGCTGCTATACGCTGCGGGATTTGCTGAGAGGGGATCCGAGCACTTATGGACTGAATGGTTCGATGTGCAATGAGGATGATCTGTCGACTAACTGACTGACTGACTAACTGGCTGGCTAGCTATCTAACTAACTTACTAACTAAATGTGTAACTGACTGACTGACTGACTGATTGACTGACTGACTGATTAACTAACTAACTAACTAACTAACTAACGGGAACGGGAATTATGTTCTCGCCTTTCACTGCTCTGTGTATATTGTAGACGTTCGTGCCGATACATGCAAATATTATTTTAGTAGGGACTGGAACCCAATTGTCCAGATTCACAGGCTGATATGTTAAAATTTTTCTTCTTATAGTCTATGCTGTGCTAAGTTGCTGATGGTGTCTGTCCACAGACTTCTGTCTCGTGTAATGCCAATCTTCTTATAGTCCATGCTGTGTGGCGTTGGTGATCATGTCTGTCCACAGCCTTCTGTCTTGTGCACTGCTGATGATTTCTGATACTAATGTTTCTCCATGTTATGATGGCACACTGTCCACAGTCTTCTCTCTTGTCTGCCTCTGCCTATTATTCATTCCAACGTCCCTGTTGTCACGAGGTACTCCAGCTTTCATCGTCTCATGACATGCCCAAAGAATGAAAAAGGTTTTTCTTCTGCTGTGAGTAACTGGTTACTTTTATGAGTTAATGTCTTTCAAGATATATCCATTACTCTTTCTAACTGTCTATGGTGTTCTGATCATTCTTAAATAAAGTCACATGTCCGGAATTCCACATAATAACTGTCCACTAATTGTCCATGATTCACCTCCACAGATCAGGAGTACCCCAATATAGCTCACACGAAAATGTGTCCTCATCTCAATTGACAAAGATAAATTGCAGAGAATAATCTTCATCTTGAGAAATGCTACCGTTACTTTTACATTTAGCTTCATTAAAACATATTCCAGCTGCCGTTATTAAAGTACCTACATATTTAAACACATTGACTTGTTTCAGATTGTTTTCTATTCAGCCAAGACTATAGCTCTGAAATAAACAAACAACTGTAAATAAATGACCTTTCCACTCCCAGAGTATTTACAAAACTGCTGAGAACAATGTCCTTTAAGAGGCAAGTGCATAACCAGTAGACTTAATGGGTAATTATTCGAGAGAAGTGAGTCATACCTGCATATCAAAGGTCACAGAGTTCAAGTTAGCTCGTCTGTGTGAGGTGTACTGTTTATAGACACCTTTCTATCAGTGTACCTGGCCGTCTGCCCGTGGTCAGGTGTTCTTTCCAAACCACTTAGACACAGCAGTGCTCTCTCTTGTATGCCTACTCATTTATGATTTTCAGGTCTGCGTGACCCAGGGGTTTAAAGCGACGCACTTAAAATTCCCGTGCGCTGATGGCCAGGTATTATGTTCATTCCATACACGGGCCAGTTGGATAAACGTTTACGTCTTGTTCAGAAAGTAATGGCAAACTACTGAACGTAATTAATAATATATCAGAGAGGTAACGGCAGCAGCAAGATATAAAAGTCGCTTAAAGTCGACAGGGTCGACTTCACTGCAGCGGACTTTTATCCCATATGGTTCAGTCTCTTTCCGCAGTGCGGAAAACGTCGTACAAAGCATGAACTCCGTAGCTCCAGCGACAAGCCTGAGGAGTCTCCGAAAAAAAATGCACCTGTGAACAGAAGGACGTGGCCCGGAATCGAACCCATAACCTTCGGAGCCCGAGTCAGACGGTTGACCACTTCGCCACGGAGACTTCCTGCAATAGGATATACCAATACAAATTTAAATCTCACATTGTGGCAGGAGTCATACATACCTAAATGTTTCTAACATATTCCGTGTTTAACTATTTTGATTTTGTACAGAACGTCCATTACCCAAATCACACTTACGCAAAACCAACACCTGTGAGATGAGATGCTTGAGGAGAGCTGCCAACTTAACTATACAAGACCGAGTAAGAAATGATGTTATCAAACAGACAGTGGGATGAACATTTTGTGCCACACTTATTGAAAAACAGAATAGAAGATCAAATGGTCTGGCCATCTCGTTAGATTGCAACACCATTAACTACTAGCACTGGCCCCAGATCAAAAGAACATCTGCTACGAGGGCAAAAGGACGCCCGAAAAGAAAATGGATTGACGACATCATTGGCATTCTACAATCACACGGAATGACAATATCCAGTGCCACTCAACGGGCGCTGGAGCGCCAATTATTCCTCCTCACGACACTTGAAGATAAAAGTGGAAAATGATGATGATGGTGGTGGTAAGTGAACGTAAAACGTCCTAAAAATTAACCCGGGGTTGATGGCAATGCCCTGCAAAGGACACACATACATGTTAGATGT